>BPLR01011199.1:0-154715 GCA_021605095.1 Caerostris extrusa
TACTGTGACAGTTACTAAAAATGTACGGAATAAAACGTACTATGATTCCCCGAGGGAAAATATATTTAGAACGTTTATTATTATTATTTTTCAAAATACATTATTATTTATTATTATTATTAATAAAAATATTATCATTAATAATGAAGATGGAATAATATTATTGTAAAAGAGAATGTAAATAATATCATTTTTATATAAAAACAAACAATACAATGCAGGCTACAGCGAACGTTTGGGTTAGTATACTATTTTAAATAGCAAACATTGTTTTCACTTATTGCGCCAATTTTCTTTGAGAGAGTTGAATAAATGGAGGTCGTCCAACGAGGCTCAAATTTTTAAATCTGAAAACAATTAATTGATTGGATTAATCTATTGAGACATGATTAAAATGAAACGGAAATGTGCTTATGCAGAGAAGTGATAATACAAAAATAATATTATTTAAACAGTAATTGCTTTCAATGGCGGCATCTATAATATTCATACTATTTAAATATTTGTAGTGGCAACAGTCTTTCAAGCTTATGTTAAAAAAACAATAATTGTATTTAAAAAGCAATCATAAGTCAAATGATAATGTTAAATGAGGTAATTAATCCTCTTTTGCTCCATTAAACGCTAATTAAGTTAATCTCTTTTATTCGTGAGCCCCAGTCTAATAGGATCGTTGTTTTTGAGGTTGTCACTCTTCCAGCCCTCGTGGTTCATCGCTAAGGCGTGAAGATGGATATTACCTGACCATTAGCAGCTCTGATCGCCTGGGACGGAATCTTTTGGACCTAGTGTAAGCTTTTCCAGCACCAGGTGGATTCTAACAACATACAGATTCGTTTCCTATTATTTCCTGCCTTCAATAAATAACGATGAAGCATTCAGTCAACGTTTAATAAAATAACGTCAGTTTCTTTTCTGACGTCATTTACGTCAATTTTCTGTCAGTAAATACATAAAAATCTATACTAAACATAATAACTTGCTAGTGCTAATTAAATGTAATCATTGAAGGTAACAGGTATCTAATAATTATTTTATTAAAACTAGATGAACACAAGCATTAAAAAATAAAGCAACACTATAGTTGATCTAAAAAAACTCCATAATAAATCCATTTATAAAGTTTATAGCTGGAAAAAAAAATCATTCATTCGAAAAATAAATACAAATTTCACAAAATTCCCTTTGTCTATTATTGCATATTTATATGACATAAGAAAAATCTTTAAAAACTTTTCAGAATAGATTTGGCGCTCTTGAGTGACATTATCTTCAACACCAACCTCAAAACCCATTTACGACCTAAACTGTTCTGAATTGTAACTGTTATCTTCTTAGTCAATGATCTTCATTGAGCCATTCCTTCTAAAAAAGAAATGTTAAGATATCACCCACTTTAAATATGCATCAAACTGCGATGTTTCTTCGCGGTTTTACCATAAAGTTGGCTTCACTGGAAAGACATTATTCAAATTCGCCCGCATTTGCATCGCCCCTGTGACATCAGTTTTCCGCATAGTAAAGAAAAACATTCTTTTCACCTATTGGGCTATTTTCTTTTGGGAAGAGAAAAATAGAGGCGTCAGGTTTGTTGTTGTTGTTACCTCGACAGTTCCTTTTTTGAAAAGAAAAATTTTTTGTACGGAATAAAACGTATAAATTCCGAAATATTTTAAACGTTTAGTATTATTATTAATATTAGAATAAAATCAATGTTATAATAATATTAATATAATGAAATTCAAATAGTAATGAAATAACTTTTTCAGGGTTATTTTTTAATAGATAAAAAGAATAATTTTATTGATGTGGATTTATGATTTATTTCTTTTATACTGCAAAACAGAGTAAAAAAATTACTAATTAATATTCTTATATATGGCTGTTAATATTCTTATAAAAATTAATATTCTTACATAATAATAGCAAAATACAGGTTGTTGTTGTTACTGCGACAGTTTCTTTTGAAACGAAAATTTTTCTACACGGAAAAAAAAAAAAGTATAAATTCGAAATATATTAAACGTTTATTATTATTTATTTTATTATATTGATATATATATATTGCATTGCATTACATCAGAAAATATAAATCATACACCCTATTATTTAGATTCATATATGTTCAAAGCAACAACTTCGCTTTCTTCAGTCTGACTAAAAAGGTTTCTTTTCTTGAAGGCATTGCAAATTGAAATAAATTAACTTCAACGAAAGTATTTGGCCGGTGGTGGCGGTATTATGCTTTGGGGGACGTTCTCTTGGGCGTCTCTGGGACCCGTGGTTGTGGTAGAGCAGACCATGAATGCTACAGGAGGGTATCTGAACATCATTGCGGACCATTTGCACCCTTACATGGCCTCTGTTCTTCCAGCTGGAAATGGAATGTTCCAATAGGACAACGCCCCTTGTGACAAGGCTAAAATTGTGTTGGAGTTGTTCCAGGAACATGATGCTGAATTCCAGTTAATGTCCTGGCCGAATAACTCACCGGATCTCAATCCGATCGAACACATTTGGATGTCCTGGGACGGTAGCTCAGAGTTCAAAGACCATCAATTCGCAATATCTCGGATTTACGTGACCGTTGCTTAAACATCTGGTACAATCTGCCTCCGGCCATCTACCAGGACTTGTGGCATCCATGCCAAGGCGGGTTGAAGCTGTGTTGCTCTCCAAAGGTCAACTCGTTATTGACAGGTGGCCATAATGTTTTGGCTTTTGAGGGTATGGTTATCATATTTCGAAATCTAAGACTGCTTAAAAATGAGAAATCTGACTATGTCTTTATAACTCATCCACTGCCAACTAAAAACACCTTATCTCCAATTTGGCGACAATATAATGTCTCCAAATTTCTTCATCCTCTAAACCTCAATTTGGCCGTGATATTTTTATTGGTAAAATCATAATACAGAGGATTTTTTTTTATATTTTTAAACAAAATTTTAGGCAGTCGCAATTTATCGGTTAGTATGTTTTATTTTATTTATTTATTTTATGTCAAGCCGATCTATTAATAGTACAATAGCATTAAAAATAACGACGACTATGAAAAATTCGCCAAATGGGCATATTAAATCTAATTAGGTAATTTTTAACAAATATTGATCCAATTTCAGTTATTTTCAATTCCTTCTATTAGTCCACACTCTCCCTATATATAACTTGTTCAAATTTTCGATCGTTCATAAAATACTTTTTATTCATCCACTCAAGTTCAAATACTTTTTTTTATGACACTGGATGTTAATATAGTTTTTCAAATATTAATTCATTATTAAATTTAATTAATTAATTTAGTTACATGTTGCATGTATCTAATAATAGATGGCGCCAGATGTAAGAGGAAAATTTCAACTTTATTTGTAAAGGACTTTTCTGTTATATAGTGAAAAAAAAGGAATTGACTTTAATTTTTTTTTTTTTATATTACTTGTTTGATTTGATCTAGGCGATGTATTAGAAGTAATCCTGCCAATTTTGGCTAAATTTGGATGTAAAATGAAGCCGTACATGGACAGGATACACACACACACAAACTTTGAGAAATAAATATAAAGTTTTTCTGTCGTCTTACATAATTGATGTTACACTAAATACTAATATTTATTACTGAATTTTATTCTTACACAATTTTGTCATACAATATTTGAAGACTTTTGAGTTCCCTTTTCAATTCCTTCTATTAGCTCACACTCTCCCTATATATATATCTTGTTCAATTTTAAGTCGTTTATAAAATACTTTTTATTCATCCACTCAAGTTCAAATACATTTTTTGAACTTGTAGTGGATGACACTGGATGTTAATACAGTTTTTCAAATATCTACCAATATCAGTTGCATATATCTACCAATAGATGGCGGCAGATAAACTTAAAAAAATGAATGAAAATTATTTATAAAGGACTTTCTGCAATATAGTAAAAAAAAAATAGGAATTGACTTTAAAAAAAAAAATTTTATATTACTTGTTTTAGAATGAAGGTCTTCATGGTTTTACGTTCATCATTAAAATCATTATTAATAATTAGAATAGAATCAATGATGACCGAATTATTATTGAAATATATTGTCATAAATAGCACTACGATAAATTTTATTTTTTCTTATAAGAATAAATCTAAAAAATTAATACGAATTCTCTAAAAAAATAATGGATTTCTTTATCCTCTATTTTTTTATCAGTACAGTTACAGTTGACAAAATTTGTGTGTTTAATTATAAATACAGTATTAAAGAGATTTTAAAGAATCCATACATGATTAATTACAGCATACAGCAAATGTAATTAATTAAAAATTAAAAGTAAAAAGAAATAAAATAAAATAAAATGAACAAAAGATAAAAAAAAAAGAGAATTTCGCAGCTTTTTTATAACTAATTAATATTATTCCAAACATCGTTTACCGATAACATTAATTAGCGTTAATTAACTTTAAAATAAAAGCATAAAATTATTTTTCATCAAATATAAAATTATAACATTGATATATACATGAATTTAAAAGTAACCACTTTGTTTTTATTGTAAAATTAAATATCACTTTTATTGTGACTATTTTTTTCTTTTTGTTTAAAATATTTCAAAAGCCACATGCGAATTTAATTTTAGCAAATTCCCAATTTTTATTTTAAACTCAATAGGCATAAATTAGTTTTAATAATTGCAATTTGTTTTAATCAAGAAACAATTGTGTTCATTATTGCAATTCTTAATTTTTGCAGTTCTATTGTATTTATTATTTCAATTCCTACTTTTTTTTTTTCACTATACTGCAGAAAGTTTTTTACAAATAATTTTCATTCTTTTTTAAGTTTATCTGCCATCTATTGGTAGATACATGCAACTTAAATCTAAAAAAAACTAAAATTAATTAATTAAATTTAATTACTGAATTAATATTTGAAAAAACTGTATTAACATTGTTCCACTACAAGTTCAAAAAATGTGTTTGAACTTGAGTGGATGAAAAAAAAAAAAATTTTATTCTTTTAACGATTGAAAATGTGAACAAGATATATACAGGAGAGGGTTAACTAATAGAAGAAAGTCTAAAAAAAAAAATATCTAACTGGATTAATTTCTTACTTTTCTATCATCATAAAAAAAAATTCAACTTTTTATAGTATGTACCTGAATACAAGTATCAAAAGTGTGGAATGTTTTTCTCTTTTTTCATTAATTAGTATATTTTTAATAATATAATAGATTTGTAAAATAAATCGAAAACTCAAGAGTCAAAACAGTAAGAAAAAAATTATCTTATTTTTATAATAAATTAACTAATAGCGTCACTATTGCATTAATCATTTTTAATTTGGCGCCATCTGGTTTCATAAAAATCTATTAGTAATAAAATTTTCAACTTTTATTTGATTGAAAATATCTAATAATGGAATTTTTTCGAAACTTTTTTTTTCATTAGATTAAAAAAAGTAAATTTAAAAGAAAAAAATTGACTTTAAAATAAAGTGGTGCCATCTGGTGTCATTAAAATCAGTTAGTAATAAAAATGGTATTTTATTTGATTAAAAAAATTAACTATTAACTTTTAGCGTAAATTTTGTCGGCTCCAGATATAAAAAAATAAATTTAATGATAAAATGGAATTTTTAATTCCTGGCGTCATGAAAAATCTGTTAATATTAAAGTGTTTCTATTTGATTAAAAAATAACTATTAATTGTTTTTCGTAACTTTTGGCTAAGCACCAGATAGAAAAAAAGCAAATTAAAAGAACAACGGAGTTCCATATGTAATAGATTTTGAGTAATAATGTAATTTTAATGTAATAGATTTTGAGACAGTATAATTATTTTTTAAAAAAAAACTAATGCTCTTATATATAAAAAAAAGTTTATATTTTATTTACTTCATCCAAGAAAATTAAATTATCTCTAATCATGATACTATGTTGCAAACTATACTATATTATGAATGGATATAGGCCAAATAGAATGGATATATGCCAAATACTTAAGTATTTTACTATAAATATGAGTAAAAATAATTGTTTAATATTCAATGTTTAAGGGTTCAAAAAAAATCAGCATTTCCCAACGTGGGGCCCATGCCCCATGGGGGTCATAATTCGATTATTAAGGGGTGCTGGAGGGGAATGGACTCGTCCAAAGTCTAAGTTAACCGTAGTCGACTCTTAATCGCTACTGGGTAAACGTCCAGAATAAGTAATCTCTGTCAGCCATTAGTAGCAGTGATTTCTTGTTAAATGTTAGTTTGAACCAAGTTTTTGGTTTGTCGCTCGACTGTCATTTTTGCACACTTTAGACTAATTAGACTGGGACCTACAGTTAAACGTGGATTTCGAACCACTAATAAACATCCATGCCACTGTTAGACGTTAGAGTTGAATTACTAGGATCTGCCGGGCCGGTTTCTGCAGGTGTTTCGCAATAACGTTCAGCATTCACTGTTGATGTCGATTTGAAATAAGCGTTCGTTAAAATATTATAAAGTCTCGCTTTTTTAAAAATTTATACATCGTGAGATATAAAGGAAGCTGAAAATAAAAAATCTGTACAAATTATTCAAAACAAACTTATTTGTGTCATCACTGGTACCCTGGTTTTGTCCGCAACTCTACAATCCATTAAGCTTCCTTTTTAAATATTGAATCTAGTGACAACTACATTACAAAAACTTTCTAGAAATTTCTTCAATACTATTGCTACTATCCGCGCCAACTGGTGGTTTTTGTAAAAAACTATTTTACTTTCTTCAAACTATTTTTACGCAACTCAGGTGAGGAAAAGTTTCTGTGTGATTCTGAAGTATCCTTTTAAATGAAATGGAAAGCCCCAAACTACTTTAATTTCTTGTTCACTTATTTATTCTATTTCGGTTCAATAAGCTTCCAGTCTTTCTTCTAACATTATTGCTTTTACTGATCACAAATTTCATGTTACATTTTCATCACCAGTGTTTTTCCTTTTTCCTTCTTTTTTCTTTTTTTTTTTTTTTTTTCAATTCATACGATTACTATTATTTATTCATCTTGACTTTTCTTTCCTACTTCCATCACATACCATTAGATAGATGAATTCACGTTCAGGCACTCGGACCCTTTATTCAACTTAGCAGTACTCACTGTGTTTGTTCTATAATTTTATACTGATTTATTCCTAAAACCTATCATTCAAAGTTTCTTTAATAACATTTCAATTTTTGAATATTAAATTTATGTATATATTAGGTAAGGTATAAGAATTTTCGAAAGGCTTAGGGTGGAGCATAGCAAAAAAAGTTGAGAAACACTGGTTTAAATGAAAAAAATGTGTGGTAAAAAATCAGCATGGTTACTGTTTAATTAATTATACTTTATTATAAAATACCTAGCAATAAGTCAATTCTGCTCGTTTGCAGAAACCTGTTGTAAATTAACGATCTAACGACCTTCTATTCCCCAATTTGACTTTTTAATTTGTGTAGACATATGATCCATCATTTTAAGACTAGAAAAAATTCTTAAGTAATTATATAACGGGAGTATAACTAACAAAACACGCTGTATGTAATTAACTAATTTTCATTTTTTCCAAAAAAAACGTGCTGCAACTAAATTTTGCTATAAGACAAACATAAATATTTTTCACCACGCGAATTAATGTAAATAAATTCAAAAGTCAAGCACCTTGCTAAAATATTTATTTCAATAGATGTTCAATAAAGAATTTTTTTTTTTTTTCAAATGAATAATTTACATATGTTATTTTAATTTTTATCGAAGTTCATACATCTATTGAAATCGAAGTAATAAATCTATTTGAAGTTCATGGAATAAAGCTGGATGTCAATAATACGCTTAAAAATCATTTACAATGTCATTGGTGAGTCAATTTTATTTCAACATCTAAGATAATATTAGAGATTTGATACTTGATATTTCTCAAATAATACATAATTTCAATTTTATACATAAATTGCTTGCTTGTTTTGTTAATTTTCTGAGACATATGTATATATGTATTATTCACATTATAATATATTTTATTGACCTTATTCATTCCTAATTATGTTTCGAAATCGCAAAAATAGGGGCCGTTGACCTTTGGCGACTTTTTTGAGGGGCCAAATGTAGTAGCACGAATTCCTTGAACTATTTGCAATTCAATTCACTTCACTTAGAATCGCAATTCTTTTTCTTGGAGCACTTTAACAAAAATAATTTTTGACGCCAAATGTCAACGCCCCCTCATCCCGCGATTTTGTTTTTTCGCAAATGTTCAAACTGACACATGCTTAAAATTTCGGTTGAAATCTTCAATACTGCATCCCTGAAGAAGTCGCCAATATTGCAAACCCGGAAATATTTCGCCAATTTATTTTAGGGTCATAATATTTTTAATTGAGAAATTCTAATTAAAAATATAATTATACATCTTTCGCAGGACAATATAATAACTATTTTAATGTTGATTTGATTGTTATTTGCAGAATTATTAAAAAAATAAATAACAGCAGAAATATATACTTTTTTAATTAATTACTCCGTGATAATATAAATTAATACTAACTTTTACCCTAGTAGTGGTAAAATTTACCGAAAAAGGGATAAAATTGGCCTGTAAAGGAAAGTTAGGAATAAATTTTCATATAATAGTTACAAAAATGGTGCTAGCCATAAAATTTGGCATAAAAATATTTTAGGAATAAAATTTCGCTTAGTGATAAATCAATAAAGTTCGGCATAAAAACAATTTTGAAATAAATTTCTGGCATAGTAGTGATAAAATTCGGCGTAAAAGCAATTTAGGAATATAATTTGACGTAATAGCTATTTGGCAACTAATGTTGACGAAATAGCGACAGTTAATTCCAGCAGGCATTTTATTTACTTGCCTACTTGGCATCCTGGCGATGGATTCGGCGTAAAGGGTACAGGATTCTAGATTTTTGCCAAAACTTATTATGAAATATTTAAAAGAGACACAGATGTATGTGAGTATGTGATGTGATTTTACGAATACATTAAATTATTATTAAACATTTCTGATAAATCACGCTTTAGGGAACAAATTGTTGACTTGACTTGGCGCTTTGAGATGTATGCTCGCTGACGCTGCTTTACACAAATTTACAAAAATGGAAACAAGATCTCCTTAAAATACACTCCAAAATTTAAAATTTAAAGACACCGAAAAATTCGAAATTCCAAGACACCAAATTTCCTTCTGAAATACTATAAACGATGTCGACACTTTCTAACAATCAAAAGAATAACAATAAAAGAAGTATATTTGGATATAAAATGAATAAACAAACTACTGATCAAACGATCAAACATTTTAACATTTAAACTATTATTTAACACACATGAAGTACTACTAATACTTGAAACTAAAAGTGAAAATGAGATAACACAAAGAAAACATATGGGGCACCCCATAGTTGACGGTTACGAGACTTTTCGTAGGAATTGTAGAATTACTGATGTTTTATAATAAGCATCTTCAGACAGATCGAATAACCATGAGTATGAAAGAACTCTATAACCAAAAGCATTTTGGAGTTTGTTTCGTGCTATATCATACTTTTGCATTGGAACAAAATATGTTCCACTGTTTCCAGATTCCAGTTTTGCAGATTGAACATAATGGAGATGGATCCAAATCTGTGGAGTTAGGTCAAATCAAACAAATTGTTTGGCGGTTCTTCCCTATCGCCAAACGGACAATAAGTTGAAAAAATATGGTAACCCAGGGGAATCGTTTCTCGCACAATGTGACTCGATGAATCATAATTTTTATAATTATTAATTGTTGTGTTCATTTGTCAATTAATTATAATTACTTATTTAATATTTTTAATTTAAGTTATTTTTTTCCATATCAGTAACAAAACAATTTATTTCTTATGAAAATTTATTTGCAGCTTAAATTCAACTTTTAAAATAATTTAAACTTTAAACTTTATCATAGCACATGAAAGGAGATGCAATTAAATTATTAGCCTGAATTCTGTCATTCTCTTTCTTACGAGTAACCAAAATTAATCAATGCCATGTCTGATCAAGATAATTTTTATTTTGCAAACAAAGGGTTCAAGCGATACCAAGGGTTCCTTCCTGGTCGAATGCTGCAATATGGATTTCTGCATAAAACAATCCAAAAAGTAAGACCAATTTTCAATTTAAATTTCCCGGGCATATGGTATTTCAATTTCTTTTTCTTTTTAGGTTGTTGGCCCTGTCCTTGACATCTGTGTGAAATTTCACATCAAAATATTCATTAGTATTTGCGTTACGCTTGGTTTTGTGAAATGCTAAAAACTAATTCCAACCATTTTTGAAATGTCGGAATTGATTGAGCAAAGAACTTGAATTAAATTTTGTTTGCAGAAACGTATAGAATGTTGCAGAAGGCATTCTTGTGAGCATTCCTATATCGGAAGGAAATGTTTAGAAGTGGTATAAGCAGTTCAAAGAAGGCAGAGAACGCGTTGAAGACGAAGAGCCCTTTTGGTCGAACATCCACCTCAACCGACGAAGCTCACGTCCAAACAATTACAGATTTGGTGCTTGCGAACCGTTGATTTACAATTATAGACTTTGCTGATGATGTTGAATTCTCAAAATTCCATTTCAGAAGATGTTTGGGGCTTCAAACGCGTCAAATCTTGATTGGTACCGAAAACACTGAATGCGACAATTACTACTACATTGATTCTTCGTAACTTTTTCGCCAAACTTCGTGACTTTTTCGTACCAAAACCGCCATATTCACCTGATTTAGTATTGTGTTACTTTTGGCTATTCCCTGAACTCTAAAGACCTCCGGGGACACCATTTTGAGTCGATTGAAGAGACATTTCAAAAATCGCCGGAATCAGTTTTAGCGTCACACAAAGCCAAGCGTAACTCAAGCACTAATGAATATTTTGACGCCAAATTTCACACAGATGTCAAGGATAGGGCCAACAACCTAAAAGAAAAAAAAACATTGAAATACCATATGCCTTGAAATTTAAATTGAAAATTGGACTTACTTTTAGACACCGTAGTAGCTTTAGAATGTAAAGGTTGTCGAATTATGTATATTTTAAAGATTAATTTATAAGAATATTGTGTGTCAAAACTGTGCAAATGGCAGGATTTCTTCTATCATTAATGATAAATTTGATGAGTACATATGGTAATGCATAGCGAAGGTCGATGGAAAAGCATACACTATGGTCGGGCAACGGGCGTACCGGTTACGGAGTTCCAAGGTGGTTTTAAGAACCATAAAACCTCCACATCTTAAAGTAATTTAAACATTAGCACAAAATGAAGTTTCTCGGCAAAATTCGTGGTTCTCTCATTTAAACACGAGTTTGTGTCACATACTGAGAACAAATTTTGATTGGATGCGAAGCATTCTATACTGTGGATATAGATTGAATGTGAGATTAACACCTATGACTGATTGGAAGATTTCTGTAGAGATTTGCATGGATGTGATAAAAAAAGAAAGCATAAATCTGTGTGGATCTGATGTCATTGCGGAAATTGATGACAGGCAGGTTGGTAAAAGGAAGTATAATTGCAGCCAAAGGGTTCGAGGTCATTGGTACTATTGAACTATTGAAACTATTGGAACTATTACTATTGGAATTGAAAGAGGATTGAATAGATTGGTTTCATCTCGTGCATAACACAAAGGAATCCCTTGTTGCGCATTATAAAGAATAGAATCCCTGATGGAACAACAATAATTTCGCATTGATAAGGTTCTAATGGTTTGATTAGGAATGATGGGTTTCTTCATCAAAGCATTTTAAGAACCCAAAAAACCACACTAACACAATTGAAGATTCTTGATTCCACATATAAGACATGGATTTCGATTTAACGGACCCAGGAAGTCATAGAACAGTTATCTGGTAAAGTTGATGTGGGGAAAGATTATATGGAACAGTATCCCCAAACGCATTGCTTAAGGCCTTTTTGCAGGATGTCACAGACATCTATAAGCCATCTCAACAATCGTCGTCATATTATCAAGCATATATCCATTATATTTTCAGATCCTTAATAAGAACTAATTAAATTTGTGTATGTCAGGGGTTTTTTTTTCTGCTACAAAATATTACTTTTTAACAACTTGTGATCCGTCGAAAAACACTATCTTTTTTTCACTTTTAACTTTAAATTCTGCTTCCCGAAATCGCGTTTCACCCATAGTAGGATTGTACCTGAATTAAGCGTGGTCCACATTCAGGGGGCCAAATTTACTACAAGGAAAAAACACCAAAAAAGACCTTGCCCCCTAATCCCCTAAACTGAGATTTTACCAAACATTTCTACGATTACATAGACTTCATCACAAAAAATCGCTTTAGATTATTTAATTGCAAATTTTATATGCTTATTTTTTACCTGTGCCAGTGATTGGTCACTCACATTAATCTTAGTCGATTGATCGCTCTTATTAGCATTTTCTGCCTGAATAGCATTCGAATATTTTGTTAAATATTTTCCACTTCGAAAAAAAAAACTTTCTTCAAATTCACCAATGGTATGCGAAAATGGCAATAGCATTCGAACATTTTACATTTCGAACATTTTCTACAGTAGCATTTCCTGCTCAACATTTTCCACCAAAACAAATCTAGGTAAAATTGCACTTCTGGAGATAAGGGAGTCTTTGACTACTTTTATTAGGTCGCCAAGTTGGCGCTAAATGTGTCTCTGATTATAATGCAACCCTACAAGGCGTCTTTGATGATTTCCATACAACATAATTGAAAGAAAAATGAAAAAAGCAGTAATTATATGAAACAAAAAAGGCTGAAAAAAACAATTTTCGAGTGTGCAAAACAAAGCGATTTAAAAAAATAATAACATTTTCCCGATTTCGGTGCGACAGAATTTAAAAGAAAAAAAACAAAGTTGTTATTAAAAAGAGAAATGCTGAAATGTACAAACTACGATAGTGTACAGAATTTTAATAAAAGCAAATCGATTTTAAGATAAAGAAAATTAGCGTTTTCTCAGAAATAAACTACAACAATGAAGTGAATTTAAGGAATAGAAGCAAGAAGAAATAGAAAGCGTAATGTAATGATACTGGCAAAAATCGCCCCTTAAATAAATCCATGCTATAATGTCCTAACCAAAATCTTAAGTAACGTCTGGATTCTTTCTTCAAAATAAAAATCCTTCTTCCCAGACATCTCGCAGACAGATAAAAGACAAAGGTATAAAAAAGCACCTGACAAGATAAAAAAAAAAAAAGGAACGGTATATAATGCCTGGCGCCCTTTCACCAAAGTAAAAATCATCTTGCCTAGACATCGCGTTGAAGGATCTCCGTTAACACACAAGAAAAAAATGGCATCGACCAGTAGCCAGCGAAACGAGGCAAAAAAAAAAAACGTCATCACACTGTGCATGGCACTCGCCAAAACTGCACCTGGCCCCTTTCAATATTACGATACTTTTCAGGATGCCATATAACAAGAGAAATTTGTAGAACATTGAATTAGAGGAAGTGGCAAATCAAATTATTTTCCAGAAACTTGCGGAAGAAGTTTTCAGCCGAAAAGTTCGGTTTTACCTTATTTAGCGATTTATCCCCTGTTAGCAAACACTAGCCAAATTTTATTCTCCCCAATCTGCAATATGTCAAATTTTGATTGGCATTTATGGCATTCGGTAATGGAATGGTAGAGATTAATCGCTGGCATGCAGTCAATAAGTAAATAAACCTTTTAATTGGTACTTTTCAATTTATATATTGTTGTCCATTTAAAGGTTGAATTTGCATTTTTCCTGAAATATTAACTGAAATTCCTTCACACCTTTATCTTATAGTACTAATTTATTTTAAATTGAAAATTTACACAAATTTGATGCTATATCTCCTTTTAAATATAAAAATAATTAAATTACATTTAAAAAAAATCATCACTGTTTTATCTAGATAACTGTTGTAGATGCGAGGGATCCAGGTCTGAATGTTGTTGTAGATGGGAGGGGGGATCTCCTTTGATATCCAGCGTCTTTGTGTCGTAAGGTAGATGCTGTACACTTTATCGACGTCTGTTTAAGTGGTATAAGAAACAACACACTTAAATGCTTTAAACTAAAGTTAAAAAAACTTAAAAAGTAAACTCGAATCTGAAAATTTAATTTTCCACTAATACAATTTTTTATGATGGGATGATAATATATATTTGGTACATTTTAAAACTTGGATAATATATATAGCTAAACTTCTCCCTATTCATACATTCAGTGATTCATTAACACTTTTTCAGTTCCTTCTATTAGCTCACACTCTCCTATATCTACATATCTTGTCCAAATTTTTCACTAAAAACTTTTAATTCTTTCTTCAAATACATTTTTGAACTTTTGCAATTTACGACAATGTTTACCTTGTTGCATATATCTAACATTAATCCACTTAAAAAATGAATGAAAATTATTTATAAAGGATTCATTGGAAAAAAAGACTTTTAAATTTTTTTTATTTCTTGTTTATTTTATTTTGTAGTTGGCGAAAATGGTACCCCTACGCCACACTCATCCACAGAGAGGCAGATTCGGAATGTCTGGATTCCCTCGCAGAACGACTGGAAAAGGCCATGGACTGCCACGATCCGGTCATCATCATCCGGTGCTTCCACCTGGGCGAAGTGCTTCTGGCTTGGCTCAACCTAGGACACACAGTACGAGACATCGGATGCTGCTTCTCACTGTCCTCCCTGGTCTTGTCCTCCTTTGGAAAGGGCAGGCTTCCACAGCTGCTTGCTATCACCGGTCTCGCGGCTCAGGTCATCCACGGTTCTGTTTGGGGTTCCGAAAGGTTGTCCAACTATTCTGTCCTCCCCAGAACAAGGTCATGGAACGAGAGGTCAAGCGAAGTCCAGGAGGTCGTCCTTGTTAGGAAGCCTTCCACGGGGAGTTTTATGCTGAGAACGGCTGTGACACTTTGTGCTGTCGGTGTCTGCGCTTATTTTTCTATAAAGATTATGCCACTTAGAAGTACTTTTTAGTTATTTATAATTTTTGACAAGTGTAAAGATTGTTCTGTTAAAGAAAACTTAAAATAATACTTGTGTTTATACGAAAAGTTCTGTAAAAAGTTCTGCATTTTGTTTTTTAATAAACACGTTAATCATTATATTGAACTTAATAGTTAAGTTTTGGACGCACGGATAATTGTAATTGATTCTCCGAATGAAGAAGCGGCCTGATGGCCAATTGACTGGCGCTCTGAAGGCTTGAATTCGAATCCTGGCGATTGTCCTGGATGTTTATAGTGGTTCGGAATCCACGTTAAACTGTAGGTCCCCGTCTAATTAGCTGAAAGCATGCACAAAATGACCGTTTAGCGACAAACCAAACCGTGAATAAAGTAGGTTATCTAAATAAAATTATGAAAATGCCAAAAAGAAAATTTATTACAAAATAACTTTCCTTTAATTCAAATGCTTTTTTTTTCTTTTTGCGTAGAATGTATGAAATTATGCATGTTATAAATGGGTCTAATGGCTGAGTGACTAGCGCTCTGGCGTTCCGTGCCACATTTTCGGGTTCGAGTCCCGAAGGTGCCATTGATATTTTTATTGGCTCGGAATCCACTTTAAGCCGTAAGTCACGGTCTAATATAACTACAAAGCGTCGGGCGTAGGGTTGACAACTCTACCCCGTAAAAAGTCAGCGTCACGGAGCCAAGTCTTCCACATATAGGTGCTCCATCACAACAGAAGCTGACCCCTTTCCTTCCTTCTATCAGACATGGGTTCTTGAGTTTAGTATATATACACTGAAGTGACAAAAGTCATGGGATAGCAATATGCAAATTTTCAGATGGCAGTAGCATCGCGTAGAACAGGTATAAATGCGCAGTGCTTTCGCAGAGCTTTCATTTCTGTTCAAGTTATTCATGCGAAGAGGTTTTGACGTGATGATGACCGCACGACAGGAATTAACAGACTTTGAAGGCGGAATGTTAGTTGGAGCTAGACGCATGGGTCATGCCATTTCGGAAATCGTTAGGGAATTCAACATTCCCAGATCCACTGTGTCAAGAGTGTGCCGAGAGTATGAAATTTCAGGCATAACATCCCACCATGGACAGCGCAGTGGTCGACCGCCTGCACTTAACGACCGAGACCAGCGGCGTCTGCAAAGAGTCGTAAATTCTAACAGACAAGCAACACTGCGTCAAATAACCGCAGAAATCAATGTGGGACGTACAAGGGACTTGTCTGTTAGAACTGTGCGGAGAAATTTGGCTTTCTTGGGCTATTCCAGCAGAAGACCGACTCGAGTGCCTTTACTGACAGAATGACATCGCTTGCAGCGACTCTCGTGGGCACGTGAGCATATCGGTTGGTCCTTAGATGAATGGAAAACCGTGGCCTGGTCCGATGAGTCACGATTTCAGTTGGTAAGAGCTGATGGTAGGGTTCGAGTGTGGCGCAGACCCCACGAAGCCATGGACCCAAATTGTCAGCAAGGCACTGTTAAAGCTGGTGGTGGCTCCGTAATGGTGTGGGCTGTTTTTTCATGGCATGGACTTGGTCCTCTGGTGCGACTGGACCGAACATTGACTGGAAATGCTTATGTTCAGCTACTTGGAGATCACTTGCAGCCATTCAAGGACTTCATGTACCCACACAACGATGGGATTTTTATGGATGACAATGCGCCATGTCACCGGGCCACAACTGTTCGCGATTGGTTTGAAGAACATTCTGGACAATTCCAACGAATGATCTGGCCACCTAGATCGCCCGACATGAATCCCATCGAGCATTTATGGGACATCATCGAGAGGTCTGTTCGTGCCCAAAATCCTGCACCATCAACGCTTTCACAATTATGGACGTCTATGAGACAGCATGGCTCAATATTCCTGCAGAAGACTTCCAACGACTTGTTGAGTCCATGCCACGTCGAGTTGCTGCACTTCGCCGGGCGAAAGGAAGGCCGACACGATATTAAGAGGTATCCCATGACTTTTGTCACTTCAGTGTATATTTCTTGTTCATAAGATATGAGGTTTACCAACGTTCTGTGTCTCAAGTCAACGCCATGCTTCTCAGCGTAAGACACTATGAGTAGATTGCTGTATGAAAATTATTCGAAAGAAGAAAAAGGGAAATATGTAGTTATAATAGCTTGGAATTTCAGCTTGGTTATATTTATTTGATTGCAACAGAAAAAATTCAATTTTTTACTGGAAAAATAAGAGGGGGGGGACATAAAATTGTTGGTTCAGCAAAACAAGGAAATTTTTTTCTAAAGGTTTTATTATTATTAGATAGCAGTAAATTTAAAATGAGGAAAGTAGAAAACTATGTTAAAATTAATTCGGATTTATTATCGGAAATATATTTTAACGTCTATTTTCAAAAACAAGTAATATAAAAAAAAAAAAAAAATTTAAATCAATTCCTACTTTTTTTCAAAAGTCCTTTATAAATAATTTTCATTCATTTTTTTAAGTTTATCTGGCGCCCTCTATTGGTAGATATATGCAACTTAAATCTGAAAAAAAGTGAAATTAATGAATTAAGTTTAATGGCTGGAATTAATATTTGAAAAAACTGCATTAACATCCAGTGTCATCCACTACAAGTTCAAAAAATATATTTGAACGTGAGTGGATGAATAAAAGTATTTTATGAACAATTGAAAATTTGAACAAGATATATATAGAGAGTGTGAGCTAATAGAAGGAATTGAAAAAAAAGCCTTCCATCACTTTACCCAAGCAAACATCGTTATTATGAGTTCCATCATTAAACGATTTGTCGCACCTCTAAATGTACTACTCGGAAGAAAAAGAAAGAAATGTATTCAGAAAAAAAAAATTTAATAAAACTGGAATTGGAAGGTATTTCATTTAAATACATCTCGCCCAAGTCAGCAAAAAGTATCTGGTATAAATTACTATGTATTTTGGGTTTTTAAAACAAGCCCCGTGTAAGCGACATCCCAAAAACCTTGGATGTACTCTGGAAGATTGTGGTGGAGAAGTGGATCAAAGTCAGCCTTGATATTTCAAGAAAGTCTTTTCTACCTTGAAAATTAGGATGAAATTATTAATTAAACGAAAGTATTATCAGATTGAGCACATTAGGTAATAAAATTCTTATTTTTGTTCATATATACAAAGAGAAATGAAATATAATCAGAAAAAAAAAGACAGTATGATCATGGGGATACTTTTCAGGGCAGTACTGTTTACAATAACACACATTTTTCTGAATAGGAATATACGTTCGAAAAATAGGAGTTGAGACACAAAAACAATAAATGAGACTCATAAAAAACATTGTTTATTCACAACATACTATTGCGAAGTGTTTATTTGAGTCGATGTTTACAATAGATGCTCAAAATGGCGACCACCAACAGTAATACATGCTCGGAAGTGTCGAAGGAGTGATTGGCGAAATTTCAAAAATACCAAGCATGTCGCAGTTGCAATGGATTGTCGAGTAACAAGGTTCTTAATAAAGTCAATTCGAGTCTCATAAATAAAAATAGATTTGCAGAAACAGATTAAGAATAAAATAGAATGCACATCGGGGTTTGCCAGCCAGAGGACTTGAAACTCATCACGGATATCAGTTGTCTCATTGTACCTAGCTATTGCGAGAAATTTGTTTGAAAGTGTGTTCGTGTCTCAAAGGGTCACTTTCGTACCATACATTCCTATACAAAAATTCAAAGCTCATCAGCTTCATTTAATTAATTTGTACAACATTGGAGTACTGCTACCAGTATGTCAAAGTTAGCTTCCATTGATATTTGTTCCATCATGGATTGTATGCACATATTCATTTGTGCAGATTTCCTGACTCAAAACTAAAGATACTTTCTATTACAACGAGATCATCAACACATTGTAGTAGTAAGAGGCATTTAAATAAATGAATACCAATTCAACTGAATCCAATTGTAGCTGAATAATTATTAGATTATACAAAAGAAAAGATCATCCTCCATTATCAGCATGATACAAGAACCCAATGCACACTGCTGTAGGATATCATGTCACAATTGCTGAAATATATTGCGCAGTACTCTCAGCAAAAAACACCGATGTGATGATGATAGTGGTGACATCAGGTGGATTTTAGATCCCGAAATCACCTTTCCTTCAAGACATTCCTGAAGATTATTTCACTAGTATTATACCCATCCAAATGCTCGAAGCTATCTCACTACACAACAAATACCACTACTTCTTTTGCCAGCTCAGTCACCAAACGTGTATGGGATAATCATCAGACGGCAATCGCCAGGTATGTGAGATCACTACACATGTGTGGGATTTCTTTAATTGACAACTACTTCGTGATTTTAATCCACTTCCCGGTTGGTTTCTGATAGAAGCAATTTGTAATGACATTCCTCATTTACACATTCAAAGTCTATTTACTTCGATGTCATAGCATAGTGAGGCTTGGGAGTTAAGTTTTACGCCATACTTCTTTCTCCATGGAAGTGGTACGTTTGAATATAAGATTTGTGCAATTGGATTTACCTCTAGAACTGTTTCACTGTAACCTTTATTAGTCAGTATTTTATTCAACAGCTCAACGTTTAAGTTTCACCTAAAATGATATCCAAATGTAGTTGTAGCGAAGTGGTATATAAGTGTGGTAAATGGAGAATAGATAACACTTGAAGTCCACTGCTTTTAGCACTACAGTCCAGTTCTTACTGTAAATTATTTACAGAATGTCGACCAGTAATGCGCAAACTATTTTCATGCTGATGGTGGTAAGTTAATTTCGTGGGTAAGTGGCGTGCTAATTCAAAGGTATGTTGTGTGGCGATAATTGTTGTAAGTAGTAATTTCTAGATCAATGAATTGAAGTGATTAGTTATGGTGATGGTAATTTCAAAAGTAAAATCAAAATAGTAATTTCAAAATCAATGTGTCTGCGTTTAGAGTATTTACTGAATAATTAATTTTTATATTACATTTATATTGACATGAAAACTAATTTTTTTAGTTTACAGTTAACTAAGAAATTTAATTACTAATTAGGTTTTATTTTATTATTATTATTTTTTATTTTTGAAAATTCATATTCAATGAAATCATATTAAAAATTCATGTGAAATAAATTGATATTGATTTCAGTTTGTTATTAGTTTTACAATATTTTTAAATTCAAATGAGGTAATCATGTTTCACTAATATGACCTCATTCGAATCAATGATTTTAATACAACAATCAAAATTTAAACAATGGAAAACTTGAAAAGGGAATAAATACATTTGCAACAATTACTGTGAAGAGCTACAATGTTGTAGAAACAGTATTGTTGGAATAATATACATTATTACAAATAACTATTGTTATTGTGCAACACTGGAAAAACTTCAGAATGTATCATTACATTCAAAGAGTGAACATCGCTTATTTTTATCCACATTTTAAAACAATCTTAACAATATTATGAAAATAGTTTTTAAAGGAAATGCAATATTTAAAGGAGTGAAAAAAAAGACTGTCATCATCTGGATATGGTTAGTGTTCGATTTTATTTGCGATGGTCGTCATCAGACATGTTTAAGTTTTTGTCTTCTCATTCTGATCCTCAAAACAATATCTCGATTCCAACCACCGTCCAACATGCAATAGCCGGAAATGCCATTATCTTTATCCTATTCATACTGGACTATTCATCAAATCTATTCATTTTCTGTTTGTTCAGTTGAATTCTGAAAATCATCTACAAACAATATTTCCATTTTGAAGAACAGTCACCAATAACCAAGAAATTCTGAGCATCGAATTCTTCAACAATAAATCAATATCAATAGCAGATTCATCCATGAATATCCAAGTCGCCACGGTTGCAGAAATAAAGAATCTTACAATAGGCAGTATAATAACTTTGACCATATTTGAACATATTTCCATTTTGAAGAACAACCATTAATAACCAAGAAATTCTGACCATCGAATTCTTCAACAATAAATAATTTTAAAAATAACAGATTCATCCATGAATATCCAAATCACAACAGTTACAGAAATGAAGAATCCTACAATAGGCAATATAACTTTGACAATATTTAAACAACATTTCCATTTTGAAGAACAGCCATCAATATCCAAGAAATTCTGAACATCGAATCCTTCAATAATAAATCAATATCAATAGCAGATTCATCCATGAATATCCAAGTCGCCACAGTTGCCGAAATAAAGAAACCTACAATAGGCAATTTAATAACTTTGAAAAACCTTAGAACTGCTGCAAAAAATGTCAACATTTTAGACAATAGTTACAATTAAAAAATAATGAACAGCCAAGATCCAAGAAAACTCTGAACATTTGAATTTAATAGCCCAATGGTCGTAAGTTAAACTTCAATAATGAACAATCAAATTATAATAGTTACCGAGAATACAAATCTATCTGAAGATGATTTTTAACTTAACCAGCAAAAAAATAGTTAGTTCAAAATTAATAGTAAATAGCTTGTTCCCCAATACTCAATAATCTCATAATTTCCTTACAATAAATACAAACAGTTACCATCAAAATTTTAAAAAAGAATAAAAAATAGTTGGCAGTGGATAGCTATTATTATATTATATTTATTTTTATTATTATTTTAATGTTTTATGATTTTAATATTTTATTTATTTCTATTTTTCAAAATTTAAAACTAAAATTTGTCTTCTTGTCCTTGCGTTTTGTCTGTTCGTGCTATGTCTCCGTAAAAAAAAATATTAAAATCCAAAATCTGTCCCTTGTCCTTGCGTTTTGTATTGTTTGTGTTATGTCTCCGTAAAAAAAAAATATCAAAATTTAAAATTTGTCCCTTGTCCTTGCGTTTTGTCTTTTGTGCTATGTCTCAGTTTTTAAAAAATATCAAAATCAAAATTTGTCCCTTGTCTTTGCGTTTTGTCTTTTGTGCTATGTCTCAGTAAAAAAAAATATCAAAATCCAAAATTTGTCCCTTGTCCTTGCGTTTTGTCTTTTGTGCTATGTCTCAGTAAAAAAAAAATATCAAAATCCAAAATTTGCCCCTTGTCCTTGCGTTTTGTCTTTTGTGCTATGTCTCAGTAAAAAAATATCAAAATCAAAATTTGTCCCTTGTCCTTGCGTTTTGTCTTTTTTGTGCTATGTCTCAGTAAAAAGAATATTAAAATCCAAAATTTGTCCCTTGCCCTTGCGTTTTGTCTTTTCGTGCTATGTCTCCGTAAAAAAAAATATTAAAATCCAAAATTTCTCCCTTGTCCACTGTGTTTGTCTCTCAAAAGAAATTAAAAACTTTTTTTCTCTTCATATTGTAAAAATTAAACTTCATGTAAATATTCATCTTCTTCATGTAAATATCCATCTTCATCTTGTAAATAATTTGTAAATAGTTTATTTGTACATATTTGTGTGTGTCAATCATTTGTTTTTGTATTTAAAAAATTTGTATACATTATTTATCTTTTTATTTTTTTTTATGTATATAGAATTTTTTTTTATTTATTTAATTATATTTTATTTTTCAATTTTTACGTTCATATAACGTACGAGTATATACGCTTAATTTTCATGTATTTTTTTGGATATTACGCTCATGTAACGTATATATGCTTCATTTTAAATTTTTAGTTGGTACGCTCATGCAACGTATTTGTATTTAAAATTTCTTATATGTAATAAAAAAAATTTACATATTTGAATAAAGCGTGTTTGTTTTATTCCTTATTTTACGTACAAATTTCTCATTCGTTACATCCATTACAGACGCATATTAATTCCATTTTTTAAGTTTTTTCAATTATCTATTGAAATAAAAATAATTTAAATAACAAGATCATAGAATTTAAGTGTTCTTACTTGTATTGGTAAATTATAAGAGCTCATCCAAATGCACATTTTAAAATAAAAAAAAAATATTTTGAATACAGTATTGACAAAATACAGAGGGTGTTCACACAATTTTGTAACGATTTTGAGTATATATATATATATATATACATAAAGGATAACATGTTCCGTCTGTTAGCCACTTTGTTCATATTACATCACATCAAACCTTCAAACATAAACCATTCAATAATTTTCAACCTATTTTAACATGCCAAATCCATCTAGAAATTTCTGCTGTAGCACCCTTCCCTCAATTTTAAGAAATGCCAGGAATATTTGTTCCCAAAATAAAATTATTCAATACCAAACATCGCTAATCGAAGGTGTTTGGTCAACTCACAAGGAAAGAACTGGTAACGAGTGAAGTGGATCGTTATTAAAATTAATTGTTTCTAATTATTCTGGAACATTCCAGTAATTGAAATAAACCACGTATTTAATCATGACCATTCATACATTAAGAGATACCTTGATTATCACATTTGACGATTTTCGCCCACTTGGCATCCAAAACAATCGCCAGATTCCAACGAACCCTATTTTGCGATTTCGCCACTATACATCATAAAAATTCAGTGTAATTTTCGAAGAGCTTATTATTTCTTTTTTTTTTTTAGGATCTTTATTGGAAATAATAAATCATAATCCTCTGGAATGATATTTTTTTTTTTTTTATCAGATCGGCATTTTTTTAATGGCGACTAATTTTGAAAAGGCTGTTTCGCATAAGTAAGGTGGATGCAAACGGAATTAAAATACTAGTTTACTTTTTCTTCGAAATAGGCATATTCATTCCCAATTGATAGTCAAAAATTTTGGCAAATCAGTAAATTGAATGCAAAAAATTCTGTCGCTTCGAAATTCGGCCAAATCCAAAATAGAGAACGTTGGGATTTGGCGATTTATTTTGGCCATCAAGTAGGCGAAAATCACTAAATGTGGTAACCAATATTTCTTCTACTGCCTGATTAGCCTAGAATAATTACATGGTTTTTATTTACATGTTTAATTCATTTATTGGAACCTTCTAGAAGAAATAGGAACCTTTAATTTTAATAACGATTCACTTCACTTGTTATAATTCATGCGGTTGATTTCGTTCCTTGTGTGCTGATCAAAGTTTTGCGATTAGCAATGTCTGGTATTACGAATTTTATTTCAGTAACAAGATTCCAAGCATTATTTAAAATAGAATGAAGGCTGCTACAGCATATTATCACATTTGGCGATATTAGCCCACTTGGAGGGCAAGAAAAGTCATCAAACCCCAAAGGCCCCCTATTTTGTGAATTTGACTGAAAATTCATTTAAAGGATATTGGAGTTAAAAATATCTAACCAAAATGGATTACTTATCCCAACTAATTAATTATTCTGAAAAATTTTCGATTTTTTTTTTTTTTTTAAAGTTCTTCCAGTTTTATTATAAGACAGGAAATATGTTTTTAAATAACAATCTGTATTATTTTCGTTAGTCAATTCTAAAAAGCGTGAGAAGCTGTTGTTTTTATTCAATTCTTCTTGTTCATTTTATTCCATAACAGATCATCTTGCAGGGTATAGCAGCTTCTGCAAATATGATTTTTTTTGGTACTTACGTATTAACGCCACCGCAGCTACAGATTTGGCGGTTTTTAAGTGGCGCCAATCTACGCTTAAAATTTTTGTGACAAATCATAAAATGTATAAAACACTTTATTTACAATCAAAACACCTTCAAAATTCAAAATACTTTATTTAAAAACAAAATAGTCAATCTGATTTCGGTGGAAAATGGGCCGATATAGAGTTTAACATAGATTCAAAACAGTCTCTATTTTGGTGCATTGGCAGCTCTTTATTGGCGCATTAGCGCAACTTCTGCTGCGGTGGCGTTAATGCGTAAGTACCGATTTTTTTTATGTGTAATATTGTGATTTTATTGTTCTTTTTGTACTACTGTAGATAATATGAAGAATAATTTTTTAAAATCTAATTCCATTATGGTGGTGCAATTTCCATATGATAAACATGCTGGTACGGATGTATGACAACTCTTTTCTCAATTGCTTTTCCTTTTGGTTATTAGGCCTTCACGATGAGTATCATTTTGGCTACAGTTTTTTCATGCAGCTCAAAATAAACGTTGGCTGTTAGCACTTTACTTGAAGATAACCTTATAAAACTGTTTAGTCAGCTCTAATATTCAACCACAGGCGTTTCTGCTGATAACAATAGTATTGTGCATTTATATCTGTAGTATTCGAAATATTGAAGAATTCTAACCAAATCTCAAAATAGAGGCCGTTGGGATTTGGCGATTTTTTCTGACACCAACTGGGCGATAAGTCGCCAAATGTTTTAACCGGGATTTATTTTACTGTTTTCAATTCACTTACAGTTGCAACGCTTTACTTGACACACTCTGGCGGAAAGAATTTCTAATGTCCCTGTCCTGCGATTTTACCGAATTCTATTTTTACGTCACTTAAAGCTAATTCTTACAATAGAATAAATTAATGGTATTTATTTAGTTCCTTTTAGAGGAGTCGCAGTTGGAGTATAAAATGTTATTATCTCAGGTATTTTATTTAACCTCCGTTAGTTGTAACCCTTTTTCAAATACAAATTACAGCAATGTAACAGGTGGGCTGAAACGTTCATAGGCTGACACATAGATGGCGCTACTAGTATTAAATCCAAATGATTTTTAGTTAGCCCGAACCTTCAAAAGACACGTGCACAAATTTGACAGCTGTTGCACTATTAGTATGTGAGTTATAGCATTTTTAGTGAAGCGACTTTTGTTAGTTTGAAAAATGGATAAAAAGGAATTTCGTGTGTTAATAAAGCATTGCTTTTTGGGAAAAAAATACTATTGGAGCCAAGGATTGGCTTGATAAACATTATTCAGACTTTGCACGAGGAAAATCAACCGTAGAGAAGTGGTTTGCTAAATTTAAACGAGGCGAAATGAGCACCGAGGACGATGCAAGCAGTGGACTCCCCAAAGAAGCTGTTACCGACGAAAACATAAAAAAAGGCCACAAAATAATTTCTGATAACCGTAAAATGAAGTTGATTGAGATAGCTGAGACTCTAAAGATATCAAAGGAACGTGTTGGACATATCGTGAATGAATATTTGGATATGCGAAAGCTCTGTTGAAAGTGGGTGCCGTGCGAGTTCACAATCGACCCAAAAACAACAACGAATTGATGATTCTAAGCAGTGTTTGGAGCTGTTCATTCGTAATAAACCCGAATTTTTGCTTCGATATGTGACAATGGATGAAACATGGCTCCATCATGTCACACCGGAGTCCAATCGACAGTCAGCCGAGTGGACTGCACGTGATGAACACTAAAAAATGCTAAAACTCACATACTAATAGTGCAACAGCTGTCAAATTTATACACGTGACTTTTGAAGATTAGGGCTAACTAAAAATCAAATGGATTTAATACTAGTGGCCCCATCTTTGTGTCAGCCTATGAACTTTTCAGTCCACCTGCTACGAATTATATTTTACAGAAATATTTATTTTGTATTGAAGTTTTACCGTTTCCCCCTTTTTAAGTGTATAAAATAACTTATACGTTGCTAACTTAATTTAATTTGCAACAAACTTTTTACATGTGTTGGTGAAAAATTGTCCAAATTTCTTCTAGCAATTCCTTTCAATTTAAAATTATCAAATTATATATGAGTTAAATTTTTAATCTTAAACAATGGGGTATTTTAAAATGTATGCTTAATATAAGTTGTTCTCCTATATCGTGAAGCAAACTATTGCTGTTTATTTTAGAAGCATAGTGTAATTCAATTTTCGAAAAATGAATGTATTACTTAAATTAAAATAAATATGTCAAGCATAAAAAAATAAATTACTTATAGATAAATAATGGATAATGAATAAATAATAGAAATATATTTTTAGATAAACATCATTTAACCAATTTTATTATTTCTAGATGCAAAAAATGACCGATGTTCTTTTGAAAATAAATTATCCTTACAAAAACCAGTTCAAGCAATAACTCTCATAACAAAAATCACTGACACTTCAATTCTTCAAGTCACATTAGGAAACAATTCTTATATTACAGCAAATTTGTAAATTGTTATAAATGAAATTTATTTATTGAAGAAAATTTTAATTATATGTACACTATATTTTTGTAAAAAAGTTAAATAAAACGAAAATTTTAAATTACTCTCTCATAAACAAATTATTTTATCTAGTTAAATCTTTTAATTAGGGATAGATGGCACCACGAAACGTTCATAATAGAATATACGGAGATAACTGTAAATTCGCACATTTCTAAGTTTTTTTATTTAATTCTTTAACTTTTAAAAATTCTCTTTTTCTTTTAATTTTTAATTTTTTATCAGTATTTTTCTTAGTGGTACCACGTTTTAATTTGGAACAATTTTTTTTTCAATACCTTAGTAACATTAATTAAGCTGCCAACTCTAAATTCAAATTCAATTTTATATATTAATATGAGGAGGTTAAGGGATATTATCTATATTGGTACTCTAAAATCGGTAGTAACATTAATTAAGCAGCCAACTCTAAATTCAAATTCAATTTTATATATTAATATGAGGAGGTTAAGAGGTATTATCTATATTGGTACTCTAAAATCAGTAGTAACATTAATTAAACAGCCAACTCTAAATTCAAATTCAATTTTGTATATTAATATGAGGAGGTTAAGGGATATTATCTATATTGGTACTTACAATCGGTAGTAACATTAATTAAGCAGCCAACTCTAAATTCAAATTCAATTTTATATATTAATATGAGGAGGTTGAATATTATCTATATTGGTTCTTTGAAATCGGTAAGATAAGTGCTAGATACAGAATTTATCTTTTAATTTTATGGTTCAAAAATATATTCGAATGATACGAAATGTATACGAATGACACGAAACATTCAAATAAGTCGAATCACCTAATTCCGTAACACCTAATCACCCATCATTGAAGTTTTTCGATATACAAATTATTAACCGATCATGTGAATGCGAGTCTATGGCACTAATTAATCTGATGAATATGAAGTAGAATCCCTTTGAGATGCTGACATATATTTAAAAAATAAAAACAAAATTCAAGAATCGCTCATTCTGGCAAAGAAGCGTAGCTGACTGTAACTCACTTATTTAATTTAAATTTATATCATGTATAGATTACGACCAAGATGTTAAATGGCCTAATAGATCCACCTAAAATCGAGTTCGAAACATATACTTGTATTTCTACCAGTATACATCCCGTTTAAAATAATTATGGTGTTCAGTATTGTAATTGACTATGAGAAAAAGAGAAATTCAATTTTTTAAATTGCAAGAAATTAAAAATAGAGAAAGAAAGCATTTTTCTAAAAGGTTTAAACTATTGAAGATAAGCTCTCGCGACGCTCTCCATTACACAATATACAACTCCATAAAAATACTGGTATAAATGCAAGTATATTTTTCGAATTCTGTTTAGGCTGGATCTATTAGGCCATTTAACATCTTGGTTGTAATTTATACATGATATAAATAATAATGTGTCTTTTCTTATGTACAACATATTAATTCACATTTTTAATCGTTTGTTAAAGAAAAGCATAGTATTTAATTATTATTTATGTAAATTATTCTCTTTAATTTCTTCTTTCGCTGAAGATATTGACTCTCATTCATCATTTTAAGGTTCTTCCACATTTTTTTTGTATGCTTGTTTCCTTTCTAACATTTATACCATTTTTTCAATTTCCTGTAAATAAAGTATTTAATATACTCTTCTGGCAGAATGCAATTAAAGGATTGTTTTTAAATGAAGGAAAAACTATAGTAGTAAATATTTATGAAATAATGTAATTTTGTTGTATTCCTGATAATGAGTGAAACAAAAAAAAAATATATAATAGGGAGGAGGGGAACTGATCAACACTTGGATATTAGGCTTGGATACTTGGATATTAGGTTAGGCTTTCAATCGCAATATTTTGAGTGCTGCTGATTCTCGATCTCTCTCGAGCAGCGTTTACTAGCAGCACTTTAATGTATTAAATAAAAGAGTGTAAATTTTTCAAGCTCCACATTCTCAAAAATTAAAAAGAGGTAGGGTTTACTGTTTCGGCCATTTTACTGATAACCTACTAGTACAAATTTGAATCATATAGGTGATGACTATAGGTTCGAGACTTCCACCTTTTGGGAACGAACCATTTTTAATTAAAATAATAATGTTCATTTCAATGTTTTTCTACGATACGGTTAGATTACCACCACCTAGATACAAGGCCTGACAGCTGAAGACAAAAAAAAGATCTGCGACATTTCGCAAACGAAGGAAAGAATTCAGAGTGATAAACTAATAGATTTTTTTTTTTTTATATGAAACTTATGTTAGGAAACTGATCTAAGAGTTGTAGGTTTTGTCCGAAGCGTAGCTCTGCTGACTTCTGATTTCTTTTTAGAAATTTTATCATATAAAACAACTGAAACATAGAAAAATATAAATGTTTCTCTCTCAAGCTTTCTTACAAACACACACATACACACGCATATATATATATATTTTGATCATGATTAGATTCACTGCACATCTTGAATTTTTAATGGTGGCTGGCAACAAAACATTTACTAATATGGCGCTGCCCATGAATCAACTAAACTAAATCAACACCGGTCACATTGTTATGAAATTTGTTAAAGTAAAATAAGTATCTAAAAGAATTATTTTATTTTATTGAATTAAAAAAGATAATTTTTTTAAAGGATGGTATCACGCTTGAACTGCCGTTTGCGGTATATTGCGCAAAATTCTATAAATATTAAATCATCATACATTACTTCTACAAATATTAATAAAAATTATTTTTGTATTGATAATTCAGAAATATCATATATTAAACAGGCAAGTTTTTGGTTTGGCACTAATTTTATTATTCGTAGTTTTGCCTATTTAATTATATATTTTTTTAGACAAATACATATAATAAGAATAATCTTTATTTTATCTTATCCCTTTGGTAAACAAGTAATTATTCAATATTAGCTTAGAATTAAAATATATAAAGGGCTTTTATAAAATTTAAATCCCTGAAAAATTAAAAGAAACGAATATAGACATGGTACTATACAAATTGTTTTATTAATTAACAGTTATTTCTTTTACGAACTTCAAATATCCTTGTTATAAAAAATATTTTTTTGTTTAATTGATAAATTTTACTGTACATAAACGTTTAATTAATTGTCTTAACATAATATTGAAATAACATATGACTTCTTGAAAAACAAAATCAAATCTATTTGTCACTATTACTGATTCTACATCATGTTATCCAAAAAAATTTTAAAATTACTTTTAATTAATAATTAACAAGTAAATTATCTTTCTTTTATTGCAGGCATTTTTTTCTTCATCTACCATTCGTTTAAAGAAGCCTCACACTACAAAAAAGTTGGAAATTCTATGCTAGAGATGGAAAAAAACCTGATGGAACTCATGATCCTGAAACTAAATCTGTTGAAGAAGGAAAAGATGCAATTCGACATTTTGAATTAATGTCAAAACTTTTAAAATGCTCGTCTGTAAGATGATATTTTATATTAAAAACTATTAATTTAATTTCATGAATTGGCTAACGATTATAAACAGGGTCTATTGATTGGTTAATAAGATTTACATGTTCTTTTTTTTTTTTTAAAGAACATTGTATTAATTATTAAATTGTTTACTGCTGCAAGGCCTAATTCAGTCATTATGCCATAAGGCATTAATAAAACCGATTCATGTGATTTATACCTAAATAAATGCTTATTGGGAGAAAAATTCCTGAAGGATGATTTAATCTAAAATTTACAATGTGTATTGGAAATAAGTGTGATATATTTACATCATGAAAATAACTGAGGTTTAATTATACAAATTGCAAATATATCTTAAACATTACTTTATTTTCTTTCTTGAGTGTTTTCTTATGAAGCAGGAGACAGATACATACAGGTTAGATATATTTAATGATATGCTTTGCATATTTCAATATAAAATTTTTTTAGCCACTTTAAAATATTTTAATGCATTTTGGAAATATAAAAATTATGATGATCAACCAAATATATCAAATTGAAATGAAAACAAATAACATTATTGTGTTTCAAAAAGTTAAACAAAATGCATTAAAATATTTTAAAAAGCAGCTAAAAAATTTTATATTGAAATATGCAAAGCATATCATTAAATGTATCTAACCTGTATGTATCTGTGTCCTGCTTCTTAAGAAAACACCCAAGAAAGAAAATAAAGTAATGTTTAAGATATATTTGCAATTTGTATAATTAAACCTCAGTTATTTTCATGATGTAAATATATCACACTTATTTTCAATACACATTGTAAATTTTAGATTAAATCATCCTTCAGGAATTTCTCTCCTTAATAAGCATTATAAGATTTGTAAGGTAGGACAATAATTATTAGTGAACTATGATTGATCTGAAATCAGACTCCTCTGATTTTATGTTATAAAGAGACATAGAAATTTTATTATGGATTTATGATCAAGATATAATCAGTAAATTATCTTCAATAGTTTCAATGCCAATTTTCTAGGCTTTTTCTAAAGAAATTCCTGTTTTGACCTTTTTTTTTTTTTTTTTTTTTTTTTACTAAATGATTATTTATTATAATGCAATAGAAATAGTTTATTTTAGTTTTATTTTCAAACAATGCTGTCTTATGAATAAGCTATTAAGCAAGGGAGAGGCATCCATATAATATTCACTTTAAAATGAATAAATAATACATTTGATGTTCACAGTAAAGTGTAATCTTACAATTTGTAGTATCATAATTTTTTTTTTTTTATGTTATAATGAGTTTTTTTGTTTTTTTTTTATAATTACTATATCTGGTTTTATTTTCCTGATTAGTTGCCATAATGTAATTACTTATGTTAATTTATTTTACTTTTCAGTTTTCTGAACAAATTGAAACTTTTATATCTGAAATAAGTTTAACACCCGAAGATTTAAAAAAACGAACAGCTTTCTGCCATGATCTAGAAGAAATATTTAAAATTTACTTTCCAGATGATTTTAAAGTTCATCAGTTTGGTTCTAGTGTCAATGGACTGGGTTTCAAAGGATGTGATTTAGATGTGTGTTTTCAAGTAAATTTTACAGATGAGGTATGATAATCTTTTCTTTTATTTCTGTTTTAATGTTTACTAACATGATAAAAAATATGTTCATCATTTTATTTAAAAACTTTTATATAAGCCTATGTTAAAAAACAATTTGAAGAAATATATTTTTATTTTATTGTATTTCTAGATATAGGTAATAAATCTAATATGTTTCATAAATCTGTTATGTTGTATATCTGGTATGTATATAAATTTAAAAAATAGATATTCTCTTAAATTTTGAAAAAAAAAATTAACTTAAGTAGTAATTAGTGCTCATAAAATTATAAGTTAAAAGTGGTATTATTATTATTATTATTATTTTTTTTTTTTTTTGTAACATCTCAAATTACTGTTCTAATTTTAAAAATCTTCCAAATGACATATTACTCAAATTTCTGTTAAAGACATAATTTTATATCATTCAAATTTTTATTATTTATTTACTTAAAAGAGAAAAAAAAAGAGCACTGAAAAATCAAACCAAAAATTAATTTATTGATAAAGTATGAAGTTTATTAACTGCTAATATTTACTGACTTAGTAAAGATTTATTGTGTTTATTTTATAATTAAATATTGATAGTTATTGTGTTTTAATAAGTGGATATACATTAGTGGGTATGGTATATTGATATACTACTATTTTGTAAGTTTTTGAATGTTAACAATATTACATAACATATTTAAAGTATGATTTTTTTTTAAAATTTATGTTTATATATATGTAATGGTGTCAATTTTACTCCTTTTGACCTCAGCTTTCCAAATTCAGTTATTGCATTACATATATTATTCATTTATTGCATGTGTTCTTCCAATGATTTTCCCATTCATCTTTCTGTCAAACTGTTGTTCTTGCCTTTTTTATAATTGCTTATTCAACATTTATCCTCATGGACTCTGTCAATTATAAATATTATCAGTTCAAAACTATGCAACTTACTAGCTTAAACTACTATTAATGATTTGTCTTGACAACCATTCTCTCCTCCCACTTGCTCTCTATAACTAGCAGAGGATCAACAAAAATTGTCTTTAGATGTATTGCTTGCTTCTTTCATTCCCTTATGGATCAAATTTCTGTAAACTCTAATGGTGTGAAAAATTGCATTAAATATTGAAATTTTAAACCTCTGCATTTGTCTGCTGATTCCACTTAGCTTTTCAGTATAGCTTGCAGCAGGATATATATATGAACTAAGTAACCTCTCTTTAATCTGACTTGTTCAAGACTAGGACCTGTGAGGCTAGCAATGCTGCTGGATTATCGAGTGTCAATATAGTTTAAAGAGGGATAAAAAAAATAAAGCACTCTAGCTAAAAATTTAAAAATTAAAGTATGTGCATATGAATATGCTTAATCACATTCTGAACCTGTGTCTAGATCATAAAAATATCAGGCAAAATATGTTGTCATTCCAGCAAATACGAAATTCCAAAAAACAAATACACTGATGCAAAAAAAAATCCCAACGCCAAGAAAAATTATTGTACAGTAATGAAATTTGAACAATGCATTTGTCTAGTTAACATGTTTAATTGATTAAATTTTTAAAGCTTACAGGTTAATTTAAGATCAAGAAAATACATTTCAAATGTAAAATACTGCTACATTAATAGCTGGTGTAACCTCCAGAATTTTGAATGCAAGCCTGCAAACGTGTATGCATTGTGTCATACATGTGCCAAATGTCATTTTGTGGTATGGAGTTCCATGCTTGTTTTACTTGTTTTGTCAATACTGAGATGGTCAGTGCTGGCTGTGGATGATGCTGGAGTTGTCAGCCCAATGATATCCCATACGTGCTCAATTGGAGACAGAACTGGTAGGCCAAGCTAACATGTTGACATCTCTAGAGCATGTTGCTTTATAACAGCGGTATGAGGGCGAGGCGAGCATTATCCTGTTGGAAAACTCCCCCTTGAATGCTGTTCATGAATGGTAACACTACAGGTTGAATTGCCAGACTGGCGTACAAATTTTCAGTCAATGTGTCTGGGATAACCACGAGTGCTCCTGTTGTCATAGGAAATTGCTCCCTAGACCATGACTCCAGGTGTAGGTCCAATGTGCTTAGGCCGCAGACAGTCTGGTTGCAGGCGTTCCCTGGTCTCCTTCTAACCAACACACGGCCATCACTGACCCAAGACAGAACCTGCTTTCATCCGAAAACACAACAGATCTCCACTCCGTCCTCCAATAAGCTCTGTCTTGACACCACTGGTATAGGTACCATAAAAAATGTTATATTTATAACTGAAATTGGTTCATATATGATCATGTTATTAATATTAATATATATGATTCAAATATATAATAAAAAACATTTAATTTTAGTAATCAGTTTGACTAAGATAATTTTGATTCATTGGATTATTTTGTGAATTGAAAGTGTCTTTTTTTTTTTTTTTTAGGAATATGTTACTTTAAAAGATGTCCCAACATTGGAAGAGGTAAAAGAAGGCATTGTCCCTCCAGATACTCTTAGACGCTTGACTCCCTTATTCATGCTCCGGTTCATTAGAAGAGCTCTCTTTAAAGGCTGTCCTGATATTTCAAAAGTACTTTTTATTAAGGCCCGTTGCCCTTTACTGAGGTTTTACAGACCTGATTATGACATCTTCTGTGATTTTTCTGTAGAAAATAAGCAAGTTTTTTTTTTTATTTTAATGTTGATTTTCAGTTCAATGTTGCTAAACAAATTTTAATTCCTTTTATTATATATTTATATACATAATAGGAATTAAAATTTGTTATTTTATTAACTAAAGTATGAAATTTATTATTTGCCAATATTTTCTGACTTTTTAAAGCTTTATTATGTATATTTTATTATTATATATTGATAGTTACGGTTTATTTACTTTAATAAGGGGATATACATTGTTTCTAATATAATGAAATATATGACATATTGATATACTACCATTTTGTAAGTTTTTGAATGTTAACAATATTACATAACATATTTAGAGTGTGACATTTTTTTTTTTTTTTAATTTACATTTATACATACATAATAGTGTGTGCATTACAGTTATAGTGTTATTATGTAATAGTGTCTATTAGTTACTATCTATTACTTCCTTTCACCTATATATATAGAGAGAGAGAGGAGAATTTAAATTAAAACCCTCACAGAGAAAGTAACAATCTAATTTCTAGAAAGTAAAATCTGAAAAGAAAATTTATCTATCAAACAAAAAACATTTGGGTGTTTAATAAGAAATATTTACAGCTAATTGAAATTATGTGAAAATTATTTTTGAATGCATGTTAACCACTTCTTTCAACAAAATAAAATGCATTTGATTCAAAATGAATCCATTTTGAAAGTAATAAACCCAACAATAAACATCACTGAGGTGATTATGGTCTAAAACTTCAGAAAATTATGAAACTCTGAAGTTGTCTGTTCTAAAAATGTTACATGTTATGGAAAAAAAAGACTACCATTTTAAAAATGTTTAGTTCTCCATGTCTGAAATAAATATGTTTAAATATTTGATAGGAATTTTCTAGACAGTCATAAAAAACTATATAATATACACATTTAATGAGTCAAGTGATCCTTTCAAATTTTAAATTGCAATTTTCTAAAAAGATGTGTTGGTGATTTGTTTCAGGCATAATTTCAAAAAATGTTATATGCAGTTCAGAAAATGTCTGCAGTGATCACAGTCAATCCTGAAGCATTTTATGTTCCATTTTAAAAACAAAATTATTATTTCTCGATGACCATTTTCCATAAAATTATTTTTTGTGTTTAATAACTGTATTGATATTATTACTAGTAGACATATATATAAACCTATAATTTTTTTTTTTTAAATACTGTAAAAAATCATAACATTTGAATATCAATTTCTGCTCAAGATTATTTATTTCAAACTCTCAATTTATAGTATTTAAAAAAGAATTTACAAATGTTTAAAATTACATAATGAACACATTTTAATCATTTCATTATTATTTTTTATGATGAGTAATGATTGCAAGTTTAGATAAATTTATTTCTTAGTAGCAATTCATTGATCTGTATTAAACTAATTAATCTCATATATTTATGAAAAGGTAAATAAATACTAACATAAAAAAAATATAAATCTATAATAAATTTCATTTATTATTTTTGATACATCATTTTAAGAATGATTCATTTCATTGATTTTTGAGCATTAGAAACTAAGCAAGAAATAATGCGTGTGACCTGATTTGTTTTTAAAAGTATAATTCTTCCTTTTTTTAGATTCTCTGTTAAAAATACAATGCTACTTCGTCTCCTGAGCCATTTTGATGCAAGATTTCCAATTTTAACCAAAATAATTCGCTACTGGGGTAAATATGGAGATTTTGTTGGTGATATAGAAAAATTCAACAGTTATTCTTTTTCTTTGCTTGTTGTGCATTTTCTTCAAACAAGGAATCCTCCTATTTTTCCAACAATAAATGAATTAGTTTCTAAATCAAGGTAATTTAAATGCATTGATTTTATACCTCAATTTCATTTTTATGTTTTTATGATAAAGTAAAATAATTGCAGACATTACGTTTTTATACTTTTTCCTGATTTCAAAACCTTATTTTTAATATTTATTTTTCTATATTAAATGAATTAATATAAATACTCTTTATTGCTGATTAAGATTATTGGAACAAAATAAATGAAACTTTAAAATTGTAATAGTATATAAAAGTATTATATACTGAAAGTTTCATTATTAATTATAAATATACGTTAAAATGAAGTTTTCAGTGTATTATGCAGAAGTGGGTAGATGAGTATTTTTGTAGGATTCAGAATCAATTTAACTAACTCCAGTACTGCAGTCCATGTTGAACGATGGGCGTCTGCCTACTGGCAGATTCGAAACAGATGTTTTTTTATGAGATAGGGTTGTCAGTCCTATGCCCAACACTCCATACTCATATTAGTCTGAGACCTACCATTTAAAATGAATTCCAAATCTCTACAAGCATCCATGACACCGCCAGGACTCGAATCCAAAACATGTGGCACCAAGCGTCAGACACTCGGCTATCAGGGCCCGGAATCAATTTAAAAATCTTAAACTCTTTTATAAAAATAATTTTCATTTTTTTTCAAAATTTTAGGGAATTAATGTTAAAAATTATAAATATTAAGGGAAATTTCATCTCTTTGTATCCTTTAATTATGCAATCCATAGCAAAGACTGATTTAATTGCTTAATTGGTATGCTTTAGCAGCAAACCAATTAAGTGTTGAGTGACTTTTCTCAGCACTTGGATCAACAATGAAAGATCTTACAGGAGCTATTCTATTATTAAGAAAAAATAAGGTTCTATATACTATAAATAAAGTGCCTTTTGCCTATCCTAAATTATTTTATAATAGTTTGTTACCTATTATTTTTATAGGATACATGTATTTTTGTAAGCTTATTTAGAGTACAAGGATATCTTTAAGTTAGTGAAAATACACCCTTAAAGTTGTACAAAAATACATTATGACGAAATTGCTTTTTGCAGTCAATAAAAGTCATTGTAAAGATCATAGTACTTAAAATTATGAAAAAAAGAACCAATATAAAAAAATCCCACTCGTGAGTCAAAATGTTTTGGCTCTCCACCCTGGTATAATATCTTTATTTACAACTTTAATGAATGATAGATAAAAAATCTTATAATAAAAATGTAATATTGTTTTATAATTTTTTGAAACAAACATGCTGATTTTTTATTTATTGATTTTGTTAAATAAATTTTTAGAATACCTGAAACGAAAAGTTGTGGAAGATGATGATACAATGTTTAAAGACATAAAGAAATTTTCACCCTCAACCAATACAAAAACAGTAGGTATGATCAAAATTTTTTGTAAGCCTGGGTTTAATATTGATTAATCATTTAGTATCAGAAAATATTTTCATTTGTGTTTATCATTTTAAAATTATTTTGATTTTTGTATGGTATGGTAGTTTTATGATTATAATCTAAATTGTTTATTAGAGATTGATAAGTAACTAGATAAAAGTAGCAATAAGCTTATAAGGATCATGCAAATATTAATTTAAATTTAAAAAAATCAAATATTATAGGAGATAGTTAGCGTAAAATGTCAAAGAAATCTTTTGCAATCATTATGGAAATTTTAAATACTTAAATTTCTTATAAGTAAAGATTTTTTGACAACTTGTTTCTTAATCACTAAATACTTACTTTAATGAATCTTCACAAATTTAAATCTACAAAAGTTTGATGAACTTATTGAGCATCAAACTTGAAATGAAAATTTTTAATGTTGAAAATAATTCAATTTTTGACTTCTAACATTTTTATATTCATGAATTTTGTATGTAAACCAAATATTAATAGCATATGTAACTATGTTCATACTAATAAATATTTAGATTGTTATAATTAAAAACAAAACTTTTAAAGTACATGGCATTAATTTATGTCACTGTATTGCAAGAATCCTACAATCATTGACAATAAAGTATTCATTTTTAATGTTTTTTTAGAAATAGCTTCTTCGAATTGACAATAAAGTAATCATTTTAATGTTTTTTTTTAGAAGAGCTTCTTCGAGAATTCTTTTTCCATTATTTAATTTATGATTTCACAAAAATAATGCAACCAGCTACAGCAACTTCAATACCAATTTCCAGTTTTGATTTTGATGAGGATCCTACTGAGAAATTTGAGGTGAGTCTTTTTTCAACTTGCAATATATGGACAATAATAATGTAATAGATATAAATGGAGCAGTAAATGATTAATAACATTAGATATTTTATTTTTTAAATGTAATAATAGTTTAAGAAATTATATATAATTATATATGCATGTGTGTATAAAAGGCATAATATAAAAAAACAAAAGTGAATTCTAAGGGAATGAATTAGAACTTGATCTATTTACATAAGAAAAGCCAAGCTACAATAGTATTCATATGTCAACAATGTCTAAACAAATTTTCGTGTGCTCCTTAATATTGAAGTTATATATATATATTTAATTACGAAGTTATTTCATAAACTATTATGATATGAAATAGAAATTTTTATAATATAGTAATCTTCTGCATTTGATAGTTTAATACAATCTGTAATTAGGTACCAATCAAAGCATCGCTTTCATATTCTTTTTGTATGGATTCAGTATTTGTTGATCAACAGATGGCAACACAATATTGCAAGCTTTTCATTAATCATGTACACATTAAATACGTACATGTGTTTTAATCATTTAAATTTTAATATGTAGTGATTTATCTCTGGTATCCATCAATATAATTATAAGGGGGATTGATGCTTAATAATCTAGCATAGCCACAAACCTGCCAGATGAAGAGTATAACTATTGGAATTGTACATTCATGGATATAGTTTAGTATATATTCATTACATATATATATTTATTTTTCAGATTAACACTGTCAGTATCCAAGATCCCTTTCGACCAAATTTTAACGTCACCCGTGAGCCCTCTTTCGAAAGTTGTATAAAATTCCAAACCGGAACATATCAAGCATGCACATCCTACCATAATAATTCTGTTACAGCACCTTCAAAAGAAAAATGGGGATTACCAGTTATTTTCAACAAATCATTATCAGAAAGTAAAATGTCAGAAGAGTCAAAAAAATTACAAGTTCACTCAATAGAAATTTCACCTGTGTCTGAGGTAGACATTAAACTACGCAAGATCCTAGAACATGCACTTTCATTCTACTGTACTCCATTACACATAAGTACAGAAGAATCAAAGACTCTTTTGAAATTACATTGTGTGGTTAAACACAATACCTGGAAAGGCAGAGGTTGGGTTTCTGAAATGCACAAGAGTAATGATAATCTTTTAGATCTTGAACATTTAATATCAAAAGAATTGATTCAAAGGTCTGAAAATATGCAGGCTATATGTGAATTTACTTGTGAATGTAAAGAACAGGATGCTAGTAAAATTACTGTAGTTTTAAATTTTAAAAAGCCAAAAATAATAACATTGCTTTTAGCAACATTTTTAAAAGAATATATTCCTTGTATTATTAAAAAATTGTAAATAAAAATTGTTTTTTATTAATTTATAGTTAAATTTCTATAATTTGTTGCGATTACGATGCATTGCATTATAATTTGTATATTCGCTCTCCTTTTTTACACCATATTCAAAGGTATGTGCAATCATATAAGGCTTATATTGTAGAAAATAGTTAGTAATTAAATATAAATATCAAACTGTTACATCTAATATTTGAAGTGAATATACTTTATTTCTAAAAAGTGATTCTAAAAATTTAAATATGTAATTACTCAGCAAACTGTAAAAAATAATGATAAACTCAATTATATTCAAATTATTTGTATCTATTGGTTGTTAATGATATATATACAGACCAATTGTGTTAATACACTGCTTGTTAGGGGTATTAGTCAGACATATGCAGCACAAAGCAATTTTAAAGGAAAAAGTTTAATAAAAATTATATAAAATTTGAAGAAATTTTACAATATTAAAACCTTTGAAAATACACTTCTCCCCTATTATGTTGCTCAGTTGAATCTGTGTGATTTGACTGCTTGCCGATTTTCCACAAAATGGGTGTTTTGAGTTATAAAGAACTGAAATTAAATTAACCCATAGTTAATAGGTAATTTTATTAACAACTTTCAATCTCAGTTTAAGAAATGTAATTTATTTTAAATTTCATTTTCTTTAGGCGTTACAAAACAATTAAAAATCATATTTACAAATTAGCAAAAAAAAAGATTTGATATGTACAATGGAGCAATTGGCTTTCTTCAATAGAAATGTCAATCTTGTTTGATCGTATTGGCTGCTCTGATTCTTTGAGCACGGCTTCCCATCAAATAAAAGTAGAGCCACGAACAAAGAACTCGAACCCAGATTGCAATTTTGGGCAGAATTCCTGCCAAGACCAGCTCAGATCGCTTGGCAGCTGTGGCAATGATGATGCTCTCTGCTGCTTCATTCGGATCCATGCCAGTGGCAGTTGTGTGATCCATCACTGTAAAAAAGATTAATATTTTCACAATAATTAAAAAGTTGTTAAAGCAGCGAGTTTCAAAAAGAATTCAAGAATATTGTAATTTAAAAATTAAATATTTTTATGCGATAAATTACTGGTATTTTAAAGTTGATGTTTCTGTGTTTTATTAATATTATGTAAAAAGTAAGTAAATATTAGTTGAAACCACTATACTCAGTTTGCAAAGAATTGTGAAAATATGAATTTAATACATTAAAAATTTAATTGTATAGTATTGCTCATGGTATATAAATCTTTTGAGAGAAAAGGAGAAACAATTTTTATGCATATCGCATTAAGATGTTTTTATTTTTGGATTGTTTAATATAAAATGACCATTTTTAGAATTAGTTGGCATTCTATAAAATATATATCTACCCCAGTATAAGTTAAATTAGTGTGTTGTAATACATCATTTTGATGCTCTGGCTAACTGTATATTTTGCTCACATACAGTTTAGGGAATTTTTGAAATAAATAAAAACATGGACATTCTATTACACAATCAACATGAAACCTTAAAGATGCATCTAACATATCCAAAATAAGACAATGGTTTAAAAAGCTCATATTAGAAGATATGAATTCCATGAAAGTTCTCTTCATGATGATATTTTAAAGAAAGCAATTAAAGTTTATCCTACAGTAACTGTCAGAGAACTTGCTGGTGATTTTGAAGTAAGCACAGAAACTCTTTTGAGACATCTTGCAGTGCTTGGAAAGATGAAAAACTTGACAGATGCGCAAATCTGCAAGCATTGAAATTTCTGCTTATCATTCAATATGCCGTAAAAAAAAATTGTTCCTTTTTGGACCATATTATTACTCGTAAGAAAAGTGATAGCTGTAGGATAATCATAAACACTCAACACAATTGCTGGATCATAAGCACACACCCAAAGAAGACAATGGTGATGTTTCAATAGAATCAAAAGGATGTTATTCACTAGGAATGGGAACAGTTAATACATAGTATAACTGTTCGCAAATTGATATTGTGCATCAGAACCAGCGCTTGTGAATCGAAAAGGCATTACTCTTCTCCAAGATAATGCAGGATCTCATGTTTCACAAGTTACATACCAAAAACTGAACAAATTGAAATTTGAGGCTTGGTCTTATCCACCATATGCCGAATGAACCAGAACATTCACCTTTACCGACTACAATTTCTTTAAACATTTATAAATAAATAAATTCAATAAAGGTGTTTTTTGAAACTGGCATAAAAAAATTTTTCAATAGACGGAAGTGCATTGATGTAGATGGAACATATTTTGATTGAATATTTTCAAATGTTTTGTGTTTTTGAACTTTTAGAAGTTCAAATGTGTAATCAAAAGATTATTTAATATAGAACCAATCTAACAAAAAATTGAATTTAGTATGCATTCAAGTGATAAGCAATGAGTTATCAAATTTCCTAATATTATAATTAAATTCATTAAGAATTTTTTTTTTTTTTTCCTGTTAAGTAGGATTTACTGCAATAGTTCAATGAATCATTTCAAAAGCTTGTTATTATATTTTTTTCAGTATAACTGCAGCAACACTCATTAAAAGAGAACTCAAACAATATTATACATTTCATAGTCATAATGCATTTGCTTGCATAAATATGAACTTGAATTTAATTGTAAAATATATAAATTGCAATACTTTTGACCAACTCATTATTGTAATTTTCTTTATAATTCATTTATTAATTAAACACATTTAAATTTAACTAAAGTACTTATTTTTTTCACCATTGCAGTGTTAAAATTGAATATAGAATTAATTTCACACTATTTTTATTATGAAGTTGAATAATAAGAGGTTTAATAATTGAAATTTACAAGAATTACATATATTGAGTCAGCAAGAAAGTTCTTTTAGTTTTCACCATTTAAAAGCATTGTGAAAATCGAAATTACTTTCTTGCCAACCCCAATATATGTTAACCGATTCAAAGAAAAGTGTACATAAAATTTTGAAAAACTATTTTAGTTATTTTAAATAATAAAAAATATTCAATTAATATAACACGAATTTTCAATACAAAAACATTTTCTTCTTAAATAATACTTAATAATTTTTAATGCACAAATAATTAAACAAAATAATCATCATTTGTTATCCAATTAAGCTATTTAGCATTAAAAATTTACTATACAGAACTGAAACAAAAGCAAAAGATGTACTTTTAAAAATCTCCTTACCACCATATGTTTCTCCACGAGCAGTGACTGCATTCAATGAAAGATTAGTGTGCACATATCCAGGACTGACCACACAGACATGGATATTTGTGTGACTCAATTCAGATTTTAAAGTATCAAAAAAGGCTTGTGTTGCATGTTTACTAGCAGAATCTGGAAAGAAAAATATGGATGACTTTTTAAAAACTATTTGGATAATGTTTAGTTTCTAAATAAGGGTTTAGAAGAACCTTTGGGTTTATTATATATTTTTTAAATATTGTATACGATGTATATTTTTTAAATATTGTATACTTATGTACAAATATTTTAATTTAAATTTTATGTAATAATTAATTTACAAATATCTATCTTTTAATGATCATTTCAAGAAAGATACATTGGATATAAAAATATCCATTTCTTAATTCACTTATTTAAACTAATACATATTGCTTAAAATGAAAATCATTCTATTGGAAGTCCATCTTTTAATTCTAAAAATTCACATGGAGTTACAATTTTCAGTTATAAAAATATGTTCCAGTAAAGTAGAGTGTTAAATATTTTTTTTATAATATGGATTGAAGAAATTATTTCTTTATAATGTATTTTTTTAACATTTATAATCACAATAGGGAATCGCTTATAAAATACCCGAGAAGATTTAGATGTATTGAAAAATAGAGATTTTTTTTTAATTGATTTGTAAAGCATTATATTTAATAAAACAATTTTACAATAAACTGAATTTATAATGATATTATCTCACATGGCAATCAATACTTCATCATAATTTTTGAAACACATTGTTTTGAATATGCTTTAAATCTCTTATTTTTATTTATATTTAAAAGAAGAATGTCATTTTTTCCAACAAAATTTTACAAAATGAAATCAAAGCTGTCAAAACCTAAAAATACAAATTTCAAATACAAAAAATGCTTGCAATACAAAAAATGCAAGTGTCAAAACTATTCAGCAGTAATTATTTCAAAATAAAAAGAGAAAATGAAGATTTTTCTTGTTTGAATAACATGTTCTAAAATAGTTTTCATACAATTTCTCATTTTTAGAGTAAAACAAGGATGAGACCAATTCATAAAAATGAATTATTTAATTTAGATGAATAAAGCTTTTTGTTAAATTCATTTTAAATTACATTTCATTAAAAAGTTTACTTTTTCCTCAAAAATATGAACACATCATGAAATTGTGACAAAAACTACACATAGTCCAACCATGAATTGCGTGGAATGGTAAACATCTGGTTTAACAACAAGAACAGACGAATTGAACACTTGTTATTCAAATACATGCAGCTTGCTATGAAATCGCAGTATAATAGTTTTGAGAGGAATTGTTTTCATCTATCTTTTCTTTTAATATGCTGTCACGTAAAATTTTAATTATTAAAAATTAAAACTTCTCTTACATTCCATCCGACTCTGCAACTTAGTAATTCTCCACACAATTGATGGTTGGACATTGATTATACAATATTAAAGACATTTGAAGGTCAAAATTCTTTCGAATCTACCCAATAAAATGTTATTGAATTCTATTATTCATTAAAGTTTTTTTAGATATTTCACATATTTCTCACTTGCTACAAACATAAATAGGATCTTATTTTTATCGATTATTTATATTTGGTACTATAATATTTACTTATTATACATAGTTTTACTATTTTATTGAGCAATAAGAAATTCACTAAGAAAAGAAAAGTAGGTATGAATTCTTATAATGTACTTACAAGCTGATCGAAAAGGAATAGCAATTTTTCCTTGAACACTACTGATAGCAATTATGTATCCAGAATTTCTTTCTAGCATGGAGGGCAAGATTGCTGTGTAAAAAAATAATAAATTAATAAAGAGAAAAAGAAAATTACATTAAACTTGCTAAAGATTGAATTATAAATAAGTAAATTTGAATGATAAAATTTGATTGGTTTAATGAAGTATCACAGAAATGTCAATATTTTATTGTTTGATATTTATAATATGGCATTGTAATGTAAAGGATAATTAAAAAATAAAATAGAGACAAAATGCCAAAAATATGATAATAAAATATAAGTAATTCAAATTATAATAAACAATTAGACACGTATAAATATGTCAGCAAAAATCATATGGCATCAAAACTATTGATATCAACAAACATTATATAAATGCATACTATATAATTAATCAACGTTAAATGAAATTATATTAGTAATGATATGCATAATGACTTGTTTATATATATATATATATATATAAGACTCATGAACAGTAGTTTCAGTATTACTAAGATTAACCAAACATGACTAACTCTGTTATTTATTTAACATTTTATGTATTCAAAATACATAATAAGGAAAAAAAACATTTTTAACACACCCACTTAAACTTTAAAACAAAATAAGGAGATAAAAATCACAAAATATTTTAAAACACACATATATACACCTAAGCACACACAAACTGAAGCACAAGATAAAATAATTAAAAAAAAAAAAAAAAATCCCAAAATTTAATTTAATCTTTTTTAAAAAATTACTTATTAACTGAAAAAGTATTATTTATGAACTCTAAGAATAAATAAAAAAAAACATACACATTGAAATGATTTAAAAGCACATAAATTAATAAAAAATATGATGAGATAAAAGAAAAGCATTGCTAATTTTCAAAAAGCACAAGCATTTTTCCCTTTTCTATCAATATAAAAAAAATCTCTGTTATACTTTAATTTTGTTTACTATTTCTAAAATTTTTAGGATTAATTAAAGATAGAAGCCTGATGGCCCAAATGACTAGCGCTCAGGCACCACAGGTTTTGGGTTGTGTCCCGAAGGTGCCTTGGATGTTTGTAGTGGTTGGGAATCCACTTTAAACAATAGGTCCCAGTCTAATATGATTGTAGAAGGTTGGGCTGACAACCCTTCATAAAAAAAAAAAAAAACAGCATCTCATGTTTTGGAATCTGACAGAAGGCCTTGGCTCATAATAAGGCTGTCACTCCAATGAAGAATTAAAAATATATTTTTTAAAAAGAAGTACAGCATTTTTTAAAGTGTTGATATTGAATTAATTAAAAGTTTAAATTTCCGGTTAATAAAATCTAAGAAATTAATAAAGAACATAAAATACACCAAGTAATGAATTATATGCCATCATATTAACCTTTGGTTAGAGCCACTGGACCAAAGTAGTTAGTGACCATTATTCTTAGATCAACTTCCAGATCAGTGTCCACTATTTCACCTCTGAAACTGACACCACCATTATTTACTAAAATATCAATGTGGCCATAGAAATCTAAGGCTTTTGTAGCCTTTTCTTTAATTGCTTTTAAATCATGCAGATCCAAAGGAAGCACGGCTGGAGTGTTCTTGGATTGATACTAATAATAAAATAAAAAATTGTTAGCTAAAATACTGAATAATAAATCATTTAAAAATACAAATAAAGACAAAAATCAACCAAATTAGCTTATGAAAAATAATTCCCACCTTCATAGTGAATTGATCAAATACTTTTGATAAAATTTCTATTATAAAATATTATAATGTGATACAGGAAAAAAAAATTAAATGAAATACTTTCTAATAAGTAATTGTTTAGTTTTCATTGAACACTACCTAGAGCATAGCCTGACCCAGTGGATATAACAGTGAATGAGTGGTTGAGTTCCACTGTTGGAGTCAGAGAAATAAATAGAAATGGTGAAAAACTTCTTGTATAGGCTGGAAATGGCAAACTGGGATTAGTCAGATTTTTATTCGTGGAAGATGCAAATACAAGGCAATTACTCCCCAAAATCCTCCTTCAAGTGATTTCTGCCTCACTGAGAATAAAGTGATAATATTGTAGTGGCATTTACTTTATAAAGTAGTTATTATATAAAGGGGGTTTTAATAGCCAATTTTGAAGTAATCAAGAGCCTCTCGCATTGAGGGGAAAAAAAGTTCACATTTTCTATCTTTCCATTTGCCTCTGATATTTTATATATAATTTTGTTACCTTGAAAACAGAATGATATATGTAATACGTGTAAAATATAAAGAGTAGCAGAATATTTGAACTCATATAATACCTTTGTAATTAAATCATTTTTTACTTTCTCCAAAGCATCTTTTCTCCTTGCGGCAAGAATAACTCGAGCTCCAGCTCGGTGAAAAGCATGGGCAAGTGCTACAAAGGTGGAAGCAAAATATGTAGTTTAGAATAAAGGATTGGAAAAAATAAAATCCATTTAAAATTACATATACAAAATTTATTTTCCTTTATATTCATAAGTCACTTCATTTCTTACATATTAAGAACAATGAAAATTAAAATAATTTAAGAAAGAAATTAAAACATTTATTCAATTTATACTGCCATTTATTTATTTTTTTTTACGCACACACACTTTTTTTTTCTTCATGTAAAACATTCAAATATGAATTTGATGCAAGCATTTCGATGATGAAGTATTTAATTCATTTGAACTAAATGCATATAGAACACATTTAGTTTTGCTACATTAGAGACCTAATTAAAAATAGCTTGCAAGAGAATCCTTATTTACTAGATACACAACATTTCACTTTAATGTATCATATTAATTGATAACATTTACATCAAGTTTTCACCATATTGACATGCACATCAATAAATGCTAGATATCAAGCAAGAATAAACATTAGTGGATAATGGACAGCCATAGATATTATGGATGTATTAAATATTAGTAGTAATAAAATAAATAATAGAGTTTTCTGTTGTGACTAATCCTCAGTATCCGGCAGAGCAGGATGGTCACCATGAATAGTCTGCTCATTGATAGAGAGTAAGGGGACAGTTTCTGTTATGATAGAACAGCTGTAGGTAGAAGTTTGACTTGGTTTCAAGATCGCTGAAGAAGGAGGGCAGTGCCTTCTGGGACCAAAACCCGAAAATTCCCCATCAGATGGTCTGACTAACGATGCAAGATGTTGAACATCACAAATGCTATCGAATCTCCTCATTTTTAAAACAGTGTTTACAATAATACAGCCAGCAGATTGAACCTCAGCCCTAATGCTCACCAGTGGCGCAGTTACCACTGAGTCACGAGTTGGACTAGAATTTTTATGTGAATTAACCTGCATAAACTGATGAAACATATTTATATAACTGTTTGATCCATTTTTTGTATGCAAATTATAAAAAAGATTATCTGTGATGTATGGATATGCAAAAAAATGTAGAAATGTGTTATCCTCTGCTGGAAAAAAGGTAGATAGTTTTAAAATGTATAGAAACTGATTGAGGTGTCTTTGTTTAGAACATATTATTTTAGAGAAGAGCAGATTGCAGAAGAGGTTAAAAATCATACTACAACTTTAATTATCAAAGAGGAACATCATATCATATAATCATATAAAATAATTAAAACAATATCTAGTAGAATATTTTGAAGAGTATACCATTTGAAAAACAACATCCAACATATATCTATAAGATTCAAAAATCATGTCCCTGAGATAAAAAAAAATTTTTTTTTATTAGTTTTTTCAAAAAAAAATATAATAAAAAATAATAGAATGCATAAAATAATAATAGATAATACATATAACAAGTAATAGAACACTATAAATACTAACACATATCTATATATTAGATATCAATACATTACCCTCCCCAAGCCCTGAACTTGCTCCAGTTATCAAAACAACTTTATCCTCGAGAGATTTATCACGGAAAATCTTATTCTTGAAGTGGCTTTTATATAGAGTGTAAACCAGCCAAGGGAATACAATAGGAAGGACAAGACCCCCAGCAATAAGGCGGGTCCAGTGAATCATGGTCGAATAAATAACCTGAAAGTGATAATATTATTAAGCAACACAACAAGATATTTTTTAAAAATTAAATATCAGAACTACTTAAGAAAAAAAATAATTTAGGTATTTATTCATTATAAATGAATTCAATTGCTTGACGATTTTATTTAGCAACATTAAGAATTGCTTAATAAATGATAATATTGATGATTAATCATCTATATTGAGATTGCCATGGATATAATTCTCGACAAATAAAGGTTCATTACCATAAGACTTAGGATTTTATTTTTGAGGACTTGCTCCTTATTCCATTTGCATGTGCATGAAATTCCAGTTACATGCTGCCTAGCTAAGAATTGTCATTAATAAGTTTTAATAAAATTAGAGTTTATTTGCAAAAAAAAAAAAAATAATAATAATAATAATGATAGTTCGAGTATTTGCCTATTAGAGGTAAGCCGAGATGAATATTCTTCAAAAAAATTTCTTTATGTAACTGTTACGGTTTCGAAAGATGAGTTTATTGTCCAAGATTAGCCAAATAGAATTTTACATTTACTCACTGAATGGTTTCATCCAACAATGTAGTTTTGTTGTAGATGGCATCAACCTGGTTCTGTTTATTATCCTTATTTCAGTATTTGTCAGATATTTGTTGTGCACTTGTGCCAAAATTGTTAAAATTTGCTTTTCCCTTTTTGTTTCATTAAAAGATATTTGAAGTAAAAGATTGCAATATTAAGCAGACATAACTGAATGTTAAACAAATATTGTATAAATTGAGACTTATAAATAAAAGTTAATGCAATATCACAATTTCAAATGCAAAATAATTTTTAACTGAATATATGTGTAAAAATAAACACAAGAGGGATTGTCATTTTAAAACTGTGTGCTGGAGATTCACTATAAAAAAAAAAAAATAACATTAAAGAAGGAACTTAGTTCAGAAGTAGAAAACTGCCATGTTAAGAACTATTTGAAATTTATTTATTGTTGGTGCCAAAAATTTATCTTAATATTTCCATTATATTTAATTACAATTCATAATGTCATTAAAAACAAACATTGGGTTCATTTATAATAAAAAAAAGCATAATTTAATACAGGTAAGAAAATTGCAAAAAAAAATAATAAAAGTGCAGCAACAAAGATAATTAGTGCATAGCTATTAATTCACTATATAAACATTGAAAATTCTACTTTTCAGGTAAATCATTCAATCATTTATTTACTAATATTTCTTAAATTAAAACAGAACAATTTAATTGTTTGACAATATAAAAATCATCAAGCAAATTATAAATGTGTTTTCACATGCACATGCTGGTTTTTTCTTCATGCAAGTAAATTGTATAATATGTGTATTATTTAATGAATATTACCTTATAATTTATAGTAACCTTTACTTATAAATCTTTTAACAAGCCAGATGGATAAAGAATGTAACTTGAAGACTCAATATTTTTGCAGATCTAAGTAGAGCATAAACACTATTAGCTAATAATTGTATAACAAAAATACAAATTAGTTGACATTGTTTTATAATACAATTCATCAGATAAAAACATAGTCTGAAGAAAACATCCATTTTTAATCCTTAACAATTTTAATCAGTAATTTGTAACTTTAACAATTTCATTCATTTTCCTCTTTTTTATTCAATATTACTTTTTCAGAATACTAATTTAAATATATAAAATTTAACTGGCTGCCTTTATTATGTCATCAATAATAATAATTCACAAATAATTCATCCAAGATTACAGCCAAATGAATCTTAAAATTTAGCTTTTTTTTACTTCAGTGAAAGCCTATATAACCCCTAGGATTTCAAGTTTTAACAATACTGAGTAAAGCATCTAAAGGGAAGAAGTGATCTGATTAGTTAAATTTATTGTTTAATTTGATACAAGATTTCATTTCCTAACAGATTCATGCAGCTTCTTTTTTATATAATTCCTGGTAGGGTTCAAAAAGTTATAAAGCTGAAAAATGGGCCAGATGAAATCCTTTTTATTCTTCTTTATCTTGCATTTTTTTTTTTTTTTCTCCTTTATCTTACCAAAAATTTCTACTGCAACATTTCAAAACAATGCTTTCTATTTCGGAAATAAAGTATTCATGGATTACCTTTAATTTGGGGTTGGATGTTATTGAATGATATATGCTTGAAGGAATAATTGCTAAAAAAATGTTGTACTTCTGGAGAGACACAAGTCACACTAGCATGAAGCATAAATTGAAGAGAATGCATGTGTGGAGATGCAAGATGAAAGTTTAATAAGGGTTTTCTTCTTCTGCATATAATATTTTAAGAAACATCATGGGTTTTTCCACTTATGATGTGGACTAACCTCATCATCTGACTTCAGATCCCATGAGTTTCACCTATGAGTAAATTTATAAAATTCCTGTGGGAATTTGCATTACATTTCAGTGTTTTTAAGCTCATAAAACAATATTTTCTGGAATTTTAGAATTATGTTACATTAAATCAATGAAAATGATGTGGTAGGGTATAAATGGAAATTTGGTATCATAACTTGGCACTTAAAAAAAGTTACAATGCCCAGGGTCCCTAAAACTTTGAATTTTCTAAGATATACAATAATATTCTATAATTTATACATTGGGAAATTTAAGAATTTTTAATTAAAAGCATATTTCAAATGTATTGTCATTTAAAGAGAGAAAGAAAAAACATTTTGCATGAATGCAATATTATAAATTTAGCAATTTACAACTCAATATTATTAACATAATCAATTTTTTTATATTTTAAACAGCACAAACAAGTGTGAGATAAATTAATATAATTTTCATTTCATACAGTTCAATAAGAATTTAATTAAACTCACTTTCATCTTCAAAGCTAAATATTGAAAATTCAAATATTTTAAAGGCACATTTATAAGATAATCAAATATAAATATAAAAATCTTCTTTATAAAGTATTGTAACAAGTAATTATCTGTACTTTTCGGTTTACAACCGGGAAATAATACCTGAAATGTCTTCGGGACTTCTTCCGATTCAGTTTCGCTTCCTATCATCTTGTTTTTGTTTATTACCGCAAAGCCAGGAAATTTATTGCAGTATTGTGTATTTTCAAAATTGGCACGCTGCCAGCCTCCTTTCAATTTTACAAATTTAAAAATTGCAGAGACAAGCACTTTTTAAAAATTTACAACTCGAGATAAAAAAAGGAGGTATTCTTAAAATTCTTAAAATAGAAAGAAAACAAGATAAGAAAATCCAAAGTTTATTAGATAACATGACGTAGAGGTGATTATTTAAAATAATTCTATACACCAACATGACGTTTCTATCAAAACTATAATTTTATATACAAATTCTTTAAATTTAAATTTAAAAAAATATACATGTAGAAGATATTAATATTAATTTTCTGTAATCAGTAAAATTTTCAATCACAAAAAAATTAAGTTAATAAAAATAATAAATAGTACTTTGATATTAGAATCATCCATCAAATACAATTTCTTTTATTAATATTAATTTATGTATCTTTTGAATTAATTACTTGTCATAAAAATTTATTTTGTTGTTTTGTTTATTTTTCGTGCAAAAATTTTAATTACTTGTCCAATTTTATTGGCATTGCTTCTGCTTATAAAATCGTTACTATTTTCTTCAATAGATGGCGCCATAAATGGATTCAAGAAATTTTGAAATGGATAATATTGATTCATTTTTCATTTCGTAAATTTTAAATAATGTATATTTATCATTACAATATTCATTTTAAGAATTTAAACTATCACTATAAATAATTTTACTGTTTATCCATACATTATATTTGCAATTCTTTTCAATAGTCTTTTTATCATTTTCTTGTGTATTTAGGTAAACGCTTATCATATTAACAGTTTTAAATATAGCGAATTTGCAATTGAAAAATGTTACAGACAATGAATAATAAAGATGATAATTAAATAATAAAATAAACATTAAATCTCTAACATTTATAAATGAAAGATTTTTATCAAAAAACATGGAAGAACGTTAAATCTTACCATTATTGCACTTATACCTCTTAGAATTAAATAATTTCGTTAAGAATCCTTTCGATAATACAATAATGAAGATGACTACTTTTTAGTCTCTAAAATATTTTCGATAACAATTCCAAAGACGTTCGAAATTCCACAGAACAAAATATATTTGCCGATTCAAACGATTTTTGCAATTTATAATTTATGTACCTGTTTATTTCGCATGTGATAAAAATAAATGCGATAAGACGTCACAGGTTATTGCCCTATTATCAATATTCAATATTTTTAGTTTTAATAATTATCGGAAGTAAATAAAGGCTGTTAATGACCTTAGTTTTTATATCGAATATTATTTTTAGATAATTATATAGATAAAAACCGTTAGATTTATTTATTATTTTTACATTTTTCGATAACAGATAATACTTTGATTTTATTTCTTTACAGCAAATTTAATTTGTCTCATAAATGATCATTTTAACAAATTGATTTTTTATTATTATAGTTTCTTTTTACATCATATATGGGGTTTTTTTTTTTTATCCGCGGGGGGGCAACTTCTGTTGTGATAGAGCACCCTTTAATTTAAGAAACTACATTTTTAGTGCTAATGTTTTAATCAAATTAAGATGTGGAGGTTTTCGTGATTCTTAAAACCACCTTGGAACTCCGTAGGTAGAAGACTGGCATGACGACGCTGAAGATGGGGAGCAGTGCCTTGCGGGGGAACTTTTAAGGGGAACTACCCTTCATTTGCGTATCATATGAAGAAAACCCGAAAAACTCCCACCAGGTAGTCCGACGCACAAGGTAAGATGTTGAACACCACAAACGCCACCGAGCCTCCTCATTTTTGAAACAGTGCAAAACCGCCAGTGGATTGAACTTAAATCCTAATGCTCACCAGTGGCACGCGTTGCACTAAGGCACGAGTAGGGCACTTCATATATGTAATATAATACGTAATTGTATATAATATAATTTAATATAACTTTAAAAAATGATGACGTATATATTAATATTGGATGGTTTTCCAGAAATTACTCTGCTTTGTTAGATCAGGGGGAGAAAATTACAGCAGGTAGTAAGATTGTCGATGTGAGATACTCCTCGCACAATTCTCTTCCGTTCTGAATGCAATGACTGCAACGCACTTCGTCAATTGATTCAAACGTTCACCGATTTACGGTAGAATGATCTCGATATTATTTTATTAAAACTTGGTATTTTTAAAATGTATGGTAATCAAAAAAATCATGAATTCTGAATTAATTTGTGTTAGGATAAAGTGAAAATAAGATTTTTAAGAATATCGAAAATGGTATTATTATATTTACTAATATCTGAAATATTATTATTCGAAAGATATCAAAAAAAAAAAAAAAGTATTCACATGAATACTTAAAATATTAATAGCATATTAAAAAATTTTTTTTATTTATACGAATAAAAAGTTCTTCGAATAATTTCTTTTTATAATGATTGTCTTTTCATTGTAAACTGATAAATTATTTTCGGCGAATAATTCATCATGGATACAATATTTTAGAATAAATTCTTTGTGAATCGAAATACAGTAAAAAAAAAAAAAAAATTTCAAATCGATTTCTTAATTTGGGGACCTGATGGCCGATGACTAGCGCCCGGTGCCACAGGTTTCGGGTTCGAATCCCGGCGATTCCATGGATGTTTGTAGTGGTTCGGAATCCACTTTAAACCGACACATAGTCTTTTAGTAGTCCTTGTAATAAGATGACAAATATAAAAAAATTAAAAGTTTCGGTAGGAAATTTAAAGTATTATGTATGAAAAAGCTCGTAAAAGAAATGTACAAAAAAAACAGTTGAGCTGATATACAAGTTAATCATAATATTTAGAATTTAATGTAAGAACAAAAACGCATAACAGTAATTCTAAGAAACAAAAAAAAAAAAACAACTATAGAATCAAAAATGGTTTTCTTTTTTTGAGAAATCTCATTTTCACGTTGAAATAAAATTGACTTTCCTTTCCCCAGACGATCTTTCAGAACCATTTTACATTATTTTATTATTAATTTTATTATATAATTTAATTATTTTATTATATTATTTTATTTTTTCATTATTTATTTGTTTTATTATTTATGTCTTTTACTTTATTCTATAGAACAAAACGCATATTAGCAATCTGTTAAAAAAAAAAAAAAAAAACGATCCAAACGATTTTCTTTTCTTCAAAAATCTCATTTTCACTTTGAAATAAAATTGACTTTCCTTTCCCCAGACGAACTTTTAGAACAATTTTTACATTATTTTATTATTAATTTTATTATTTAATTTAATAATTTTATTATATTATTTTATTTTTTTCATTATTTATTTGTTTTATTATTTATGTCTTTTACTTTATTCTATAGAACAAAACGCATATTAGCAATCTGTTAAAAAAAAAGATCCAAACGATTTTCTTTTCTTCAAAAATCTCATTTTCACTTTGAAATAAATCTTTGTTTTCATCCGACGAACTTTTAGAACAATTTTACATTTTTTATTATTAATTTTATTATTTAATTTAATAATTTTATTATATTATTTTATTTTTTCATTATTTATTTGTTTTATTATTTATCTCTTTTACTTTATTCTGTAGAACAAAACGCATATTAGCAATCTGTTAAAAAAAAAAAAAAAAAAAAAAAACGATCCAAACGATTTTCTGTTTCTTCAAAAATCTCATTTTCACTTTTAAATAAATCTTTGTTTTCATCAGACGAACTTTTAGAACAATTTTAAACTATTTAATTATTTATTATTTGTTCGTGAAAGAAATTTAAATAAAAATAAACCAATACGAAACATTGAAATTGGTCAAACCGTGGACCCACTCTTCTCAAAACAATAACCATAATTTTATGGGTAATAAACCAATTTTTTTTATTAATTCTAATTTTTACAAAATTTTCTTAAATTATTTATGCAAATAATTAATAATAATTAAACCATTAACAATCACCAATTTAATAACCAACCAATCACAGCATTTCTCTGACAACTCTAACGTTCAAATAATTAAAGCCTTGAATAAACTTCAAACCTATTCGAAAACTTGTAATCGAACGCAACGTAACTTAAGCCCACCAATCCCATCTTCGCAAAGCCCAGTCTTTCCAATAACTATCCAAGTACGAAATTAAACATTTTCAGTCCCTAGCCGTAGGTCACTATTAAAGACTGTCTCGGCCGACCGTAACGTTCGAATCCATGACGTAAATATGCACGGATCGTCGCTGGAAGACGCTGAATGGTTCACCGTTAAAGTCAATTTCTAAACTTAATTGAAGTTCGCAAACTGCTAATAGTTGATTGAACGACAAGCACGAATGGTTAATATCGTTTGGTAGAGATTCGACGGCGCTAACGGGCAGATTTAGAGGGCATTTCAAATACAATTAAATTCTAAAATGAATAATAGTTGTGTTCTAAAATTCGATTCTAATTTTAGTTTGGATATCGTTTTTAAAATTAATTAGATAATGGAATAATTATAATCTGAAAATATAATTATTGCAAATATTCGAATATTAATAAAATAAATATTGTTGTTATTATCAATAAAACTGAATTCGAAAAAAAGTATTATTCGAATATTTTTCGAACTTTATGCATTAATATTTATCTATCAAATTATAATAGTTTGCAATAAACGATTATAATTCTAAAATTGAATAATAGCTGTGTTCTAAAACTCAATTCTAATTTTAGTATGGATATCGTTTTAATTAATTAAAAAATGGAATAATTATAATGTGAAAATATAATTTTTGCAAATATTCACTGTACTAATACAATAAATATTGATATTATTATCAATTATAATTAATTTGAAAAATATTATTTGAATATTTTCGAACTTTATGCATTAAAATTTCTTAATGAATTTTTACTATTTTTTTTGTTTGTTCTAATGTAGCTGGCAAACACTTAAACAGTTGTCTTGGATGCCTTAAGGCAAAGCGCTGCACCGATGTGCTTAGCACTACCCAGAAGATGCGTGTAGCTTGAAGATAAGCCACGGATGCAGAGTAACACTACCTTCGCAACGCTCTACGGTCATGTTAGACCGGGACCTACAGTTTAAGAGGGATTCGAACCACTACAAATTCCCCATGGCACCGCCGGGACTCGAAACCTGTGGTACCGAGCAACAGAGCACTAGCCACTCGTCCATTCAGGCCCATGAATCGAATTATAATCGTTTGCAATAAACAAATTTTCGAATTTAGGAATTCGAGTTGACAAAGTGAATTCGATTATGTTTATCAGAATTTCATATACTAGAGCAGGGATGGCCAACCCAAATGGTCTTGGGGGCCGCGTTGAAAATGCATCCTAACTTCGCGGGCAGCATATAAAATAATATATCCCCATATTAGATTTAGACTCCTGCAGACATTCTTTGGAGTGAAAATTGAAACATAATGAGTTAGTATTATTGTGTTTTCTATTATTCTTACATGTAAACATATTTAATATAATAATAATGAGACTAAACGTACATTTTGACGAAATATATAACTTTAAAAATGAAATATAAAAAATATATAAATATGAAGGAAATAAAAAAAAAAATGAAATAATTAAAAAATATTTATTTTACTAGCGCGATATTTGTTTCTCCACTCTTTCACTTAGCTTTTGCAAATCGATCTCCATTTGGGTATTTGCACATCGTAATGGGTGTTGCAGGTTAGCGTCCGTCTTGTTTGAGCGTGTTTTGTGTTGTGTCCGTTTGATTTTCAAAAAAAAAAAACGATTCGCAGGCTAAGTCGAATCAAAAGCGCTAACAACTTAAACTAAGAGTCTGGTTTGCTCCGCTTTCAACAATCAACTGTGCGTATCTAGAGAAGATCACTGCGTCATTGATATCGCTCAAGTGAAACATAGAACCTGCTATATTAGATGTTCCAAGATGCGCGCGCCTCATGAATTCGCAGAATATAATTTAATTATTCTGCGAACTCATAACTGTAAACTCATAAAAAAAACAGGCAATATTTGTTATGTATTCGCAAGAATATTATTTTAAAAAAATCAAAATTAATTTTATTTCATAATTTCGGTAGTTAATTTTTGAAAACATGGATACACACATAATGCATTTTTTTAATGTATTGGTTTTCACTACTTTGGCCATTAAAGAATAAATATATTTTGTAAAAGTGTGATAAATCTCACAGGCCGGAAAAATATTCAAGGCGGGCAGCGGGTTGGCCATCCCTGTTTTAAAGGAACATTTAAAATCCAATTAAATTCTAAAAATGAATAATAATTGTGTTCTAAAAATTCAATTCTAATTTTAGTTTGCATATTGTTTTAAATTAATTAACTAATCCAATAATTATAATGTGAAAATGTAATTCTTGCAAATATTCAACGTATTAATGCCATTGTTATTATGATCAATTAAACTTAATTCGAATATTGTTTGAATATTTTTCGAACTTTAAACATTCAAAACTTATGTAACGAATTATAATCGTTTGCAATAAACGAATGTTCGAATTTAGAAATCCGTATTCATAAAGTGAATTCGATTATGTTTATCTGATTTTAATATACTAGAATAATATATATTTGCAAGAATATTATTATTGCCAAATAAATTCATACAAATATATAAATATAGTTCAATATAATAAATATATTATAGTTTGAATTAAAATATGTATGTATTAATAGAAATTTTTAATAAAGTAATTAATATTTAAAAATGATGTGAAATTTTAAAAAAGAGCTACTTAAAATAGTGAGCGACGTAAATAGTTATTAGGCTTAATAAATTAAATTTATTTCTGAAATTCATTAAGAGCTAAAATTCATTTCTAATTTTAGTTTAAATAGTTAAACTTATGTATAGTATAATTTGATTTTTTTTTAGAATTCTAAGTATTTAAATTTATATACAGAATTATATATTATTTATATTTCGAATATTAATCTTACTCGAGAACAGTTTCTCGATTTAGTGAACAATTCTAAAACTGATTAATTATTTTGTTAAAAAATTAATTTCTAATTTCAGTTTTATATGATTTTACAGTAATTATAAAACATTCTATAGAGTAACTGTAACTTGAAAATTTAATATATTAATTCAAATGGTATTATTTGAAGCTTTTTAATCAATGTGTTCAAATTTTGTATCAAATTATATTTATTTTACAATAATTTTTACTCTAGAGAAATATTTTCAATTTCCTGAATAATTCTAAAAAGGATTTATTGTTCTATTCTAAAACTAATTTCTAATTTTCTGTTTGTGATTAATGTGAAATGATATTATTAATAAGGAAATATTCTATTGAATAACTGTAATGCGAAAATAGTTCATTCAAATAGTATATTTTTTTAATTCTATGTAATCAAATTTTTGTATCGATTTATGTATATTTGTAGGGCCCGAACAGCCGAGTGGCTAGCGCTCTGGCGCTCAGTACCACAGGTTTCGGGTTCGTGTCCCGGCGGTGCCATGGATGTTTTCAGGGGTTCGGAATCCACTTTAAACCGTAGGTCCCGGTCCTAATAGGATCGTAGAGCGTTGTGGGGCAGTGTTACTCCGAGTCCGTGGCTTACCTTCAAGTTACACGCGGCCCCTGGGTAATGCAAAGTGAGTAACGTCTGTGCAGCGCTTGCGTTAAGGCATCCAAGACCAAGCTGTCTAAGTGTTTGTCAGTTGCATTGGAACAAAAAAAAATGTATATTTGTATTAATCTTAATCGACAATAATTTCGAATATAATTCCCTTTAATGCTGTATCATTTTAATTATATATTTTGACAGAATAAGATTAAAAGTTGTATTTACAAATTTGAGCTAATAAAGATAACTTGTATATTTGAATTTCAAAAACAAGAATATTATTACTTATAATACAAAAATATAATTCTTGTTGCTATTCAATATTCGACTATATTAAATATAATATTTATTATCATTTAAACTTAATTCCAGTATTATTATTGAAATTTTTTACTCTCTAACGTCTCGGCCTATACCAGACCTGTAACGGTTTCAAAAAGAAGAAGATCACTTTCAGGTTCATGGGAACACTTTAAGTTCTATTCACAAGCGATATAAATATATACACTGAAGTGACAAAAGTCATGGGATACCTCTTAATATCGTCCTTTCACCCGGCGAAGTGCAGCAACTCGACGTGGCATGGACTCAACAAGTCGTTGGAAGTCTTCTGCAGGAATATTGAGCCATGCTGTCTCGATAGACGTCCATAATTGTGAAAGCGTTGATGGTGCAGGATTTTGGGCACGAACAGACCTCTCGATGATGTCCCATAAATGCTCGATGGGATTCATGTCGGGCGATCTAGGTGGCCAGATCATTCGTTGGAATTGTTCAGGAATGTTCTTCAAACCAATCGCGAACAGTTGTGGCCCGGTGACATGGCGCATTGCCATCCATAAAAATCCCATCGTTGTTTGGGTACATGAAGTCCATGAATGGCTGCAAGTGATCTCCAAGTAGCTGAACATAAGCATTTCCAGTCAATGTTAGGTCCAGTCGCACCAGAGGACTAAGTCCATGCCATGAAAAAACAGCCCACACCATTACGGAGCCACCGCCAGCTTGAACAGTGCCTTGCTGACAGTTTGGGTCCATGGCTTCGTGGGGTCTGCGCCACACTCGAACCCTACCATCAGCTCTTACCAACTGAAATCGTGACTCATCGGACCAGGCCACAGTTTTCCATTCATCTAGGAACCAACCGATATGCTCACGTGCCCACGAGAGTCGCTGCAAGCGATATCGTTCTGTCAGTAAAGGCACTCGAGTCGGTCTTCTGCTGGAATAGCCCAAGAAAGCCAAATTTCTCCGCACAGTTCTAACAGACAAGTCCCATGTAGGTCCCACATTGATTTCTGCGGTTATTTGACGCAGTGTTTTTAATCTGTTAGAATTACGACTCTTTGCAAACGTCGCCGGTCTCGGTCGTTAAGTGCAGGCGGTCGACCACTGCGCTGTCATGGTGGGATGTTATGCCTGAAATTTCATACTCTCGGCACACTCTTGACACAGTGGATCTGGAATGTTGAATTCCCTAACGATTTCCGAAATGGCATGACCCATGCGTCTAGCTCCAACTAACATTCTGCGTTCAAAGTCTGTTAATTCCGTCGTGCGGTCATCATCACGTCAAAAGCTCTTCACATGAATAACTTGAACAGAAATGAAAGCTCTGCGAAAGCACTGCGCATTTATACCTGTTCTACGCGATGCTACTGACATCTGAAAATTTGCATATTGCTATCCCATGACTTTTGTCACTTCAGTGTATATATATATACTCTGGATTATTATACTATTTAAAAGAAATGAAAATTAAAGATAGAAATTTGATTCGCAAGTGTAGTCCATTCCAATATCGGAGATTTTTCAGAGTTCTCGAGTCTACGACAAATCTAATGCACTGGTCTGTGGAAGACTTTAATTATCACACGAAACCACAGGATGCTCACTTTTTTTTAATCTTCGACCTGTTCGGTCAATTCACAGAAAATTATAGTTTAAAAACACTAAAAAACACGCTTTTAGAGTTAATTAAACTAAAAGTAAAAAATAATTGTTAACATAAGAATAAAATGACTGACGAGAAAATGAATGTCACTGTTCTAAAAGCGTGGGGTGCTTTTTGTATGACATTTTTAAACTAACTCTGCATTTCGGAATGAAACTAGTGAAAAATTATAACGAGTGATACCGAGCACCACGGTTTTAGAACAGTGACATTCATTTTCTCGTCAGTCATGTTAACAATTATTTTTACTTTTTAGTTTGATTGACTCTAAAAAGCGTGTTGTTTAGTGTTTTTTAAACTATAATATTTAAATGAAGTACCGGTACGGAGGACTTTAACTATAGTTCTTACAATAATTTAATTGTGAGTAAAACAAAGGCTAAATGCGAATATCTCGAGCCAGCCAGGATATCTCGATTCGGACAGGGAATCTCCTGATCCGTAGTCAAACGCGTTATCCGTTGTCCCAAGTAGGTTTGAATGTCTTAGGTACTTTCATTCTACATGGGTTAAATTGTTCTTCATAAGTTTAAATAAAATCACTAATCCTGGTGATCCCAATCATGATGATATAATAAATTTATCAAAATATTTTAGTGTCGTCGGTCTTTGATAAGTCTACAACGTTTAAATGAAATCTGATCCCTTAAAATAGGGCAAAATGGAGCCCAAAGAGTCAGTTACAAACAAACATACAAGTGCAACTAATAAAAGCGTATTAAAAAAGAAAACCAACATCTTGTTGACTCGTCGCAGAACATTCTGTTTTCTTCTTCAAAACCTCCCTTTAAGAAAATCCGTCAAGTGAGGGCCAGCTTCCCTCACTTCTCATTAGAGTAGACACTTTCTCAACCCATGGTTTATCACCAATCGTGATGGAATAACTCATGGTGTAGTTCATATTCTATTTGCAATTGTTTCGACTTGTGAAAGTGGCACAAACAATCGCTAACTTCATGAGGTGCCATTATCCAATGACACTGATTATCTGCTGTCAGAGTTGAGTGACAGGTTGATCTTATTAGAACAAGACACTCATTGCATAAATATTCACTCATGTAGTATAAATATCCACTGCACTGCCTAATCTAATCTGCTGTCAGATTTGAGTGATAGGTGGTTATTATGCATTTGTTAAAGAATATACATTCCTTTCTCCTGTTAATAGAAATGCTATATCTCTTCTGGGTTTGAAAAATTCTGCAACTCGATGATTCCATATTAAATTATAAGTATTTAACATAATCTTATTCCAGAATAATTCTGAACATAATTCTCATTAATGCTGTATAATAACTAAGTTATAAATCTTTGCTATTTTTAAATATAATTATGGGTAATAAATATATTATTTAGTATAATTTATTACAATTTGAATTAAAAATATGTAGGTATTAATTATAATTTTTATGGAAACATTGATGTTTGTATTTTTATAATTAATGCAATCATCATTATGTTGAAATGCATAAATCTAACGTGAATTTGTTGATATGGACGGACATTATGACGTTAAAAAAAAAGAATTATGCCTTGTATAACACGGAATTCCTACAACACGGCTGAGTTCTATTACAGTTCACAATTCTCTATAGTGTCTAGTCTTCCATTTAATCAACACACTTTTAATAAAAAAAATGAATTCAATATTTTAATTTTTTTTTAATTTGACATTTAAATCGCTTGCAATATAATAAAAAAAAAATTCTTCATAGCTTCAGGTTACCGTGGCAACCACCATGATTACCATGACAACCACCATGGCAACCATCAGGTTACCATGGCATCATTAAGATAATAGAGGTATCATAAAGTTTAAAAATTGATTGTTTCTATTTTGATGCATATTAACAGTAACATTTTATGAAAACAACATTTTAAATTTAATACCTGAAAAGATTAAAATTTTTAATCTTTAAAAATTATTTTAAAAAAATTCTGAATTTTCAAAACGGGTGCGAGTATTTTAATGAAATCTTGTAATTGTTATAAATCTAAATGTAGGGCTGATTTGTGGCTAATTTGTGTCATAATTTATACTATATTGTGCTAAATTTTGTTGAAATCTTAGATGCCAAGGTTAAATGGGTGTGTTTTTTGCAATAGACTTTAAGACAAAGGGAATCCCCTTTGACATAGAGAATGATGTAATCATTTCAACATAAATCCATGACACAAATTAAGTATTTAATTAAAAAAGAACAGAAATGCATTCAGGTATTTCTGCTTATTTTGTATGACTATATTTATTTTGTAAGATCTATATGGAACTTATTTGGTTTGTCGTTCTACGGTTATTTTGTGCACACTTTAGGCTAATTAGACGGGGACCTACAGTTTAACGTGGACTCCGAAGCACCAACAAACATCCATGTCGCCGCCAAAAATCGAACCTAAAGCCTGTGGTTTCAAAGATCAGAGTGCTAGCCAATTGGCCATCAGGCCGCATCGACCAAACTTGTATATGCAATGTATTACTGTGATCAAAAGGTAAGAACCATTTTTAATTTAAAATTCCCGGGGCTTATGGAATTTCAATTTTTTTTTTTTTTTTTTAGGTTGCTGGCACTGTCCTTGACATCTGTGTGCAATTTGACGTCAAAATATTCATTAGTGTTTCAGTTACGCTTGACTTTGTGAGACGCTAAAACTGATTGTGGTGATTTTTTGAAATGTCTGAATGAATTGAGCAAAGAACTTGCATTCAATTTTGTTAGCGGAAAAGTATCGAATGTTGCAGAAGGCATTCCGTGAGCATTCCTATACTGTAAAGAAATGTTTAGAAGTAGTATAAACAATGCAAAGAAAGCAGAGAACGCGTTGAAGACGAAGACCCCTCTGGTCGACCATCAATCTCAACCGACGAAGTTCGCGTCCAAAAATTAAAGATTTGGTGCTTGCAAACCGCCGAAACAAAGTAGGCATAAGTGTATTGTGTCCGGAGGGGATTACTTTGAAGGGGATGAAATAAATTTGGAAGAATAAATAAAGAGTTTTTGAAAAAAAAGTATGGTCTTACTCTTTGGGCGCAGTAGTATATATGAAGATTCTTTAAAAATATAAATTATAATTGTGATATTCCTTGATTAGTTTTAGGTTTAGTTGATATTTCTTTGATTAAAATAAAAATTATAATTGTGATATTCCTTGATTTTATTCCTTGATTAGTTTTAGGTTTAGTTGATATTCCTTTGATTAAAATAAAAATTATAATTGTGATATTCCAATAGCAATTATATAATACTAATTTCTACTTGAATAATTTTTTCTTTATTAGAGTTTTATAAAAATTATTATTAGAATTTTATAAAAATTATTAGATTAATTATTAAATTATTATTATAATTAAATATTATTTAAATCCTTCACTTTGCAATCATGTTTTTCATATCACTTTTAAAAAAAATACTTATGTATCCGAACAGTTATTTTAAATGTAAGAATGAAGAAGCTTAATACGAGATGAATATTTTGAGAATAACAGTTATTTCTGTCGAACCTGTTATAAATAGAGAATAGTTTTCTTTATACAGCATGAATTATGGATTTACTAAAAATATAATTCTTCTTTGTGCAAAAATATATATAAAAAATTATTTATTTAAGTATTTACCCATAGTTCATCTTTTAATATATTTTTTAATTTTAGTGATCAAATCTTCTTAAACTGCTGAATGATTTTTTAAAAATAATTTCTGAACGGAAGGAAATCAAAAATCATTAAACTATTGCCCATTATTGGTTATTTATTATGATAGATATTACATATAATGTCCTTATTTACTAACTGCATTGCTTAAAATTATCATTAGCTTAGATATTTAATGTTTAAGAGAAATTTCTTTCTACAAATACAGACACAAGAATGCCAAAATATTGGGTACACTTACAGTAGAGTTTATATTATTAATTATACTATAAAAATCCTAATTGCATATTCAGTAATTATAATAAAAAGGAAAGTACCAAGTATAATGTAAATAGCATAATATTTTTTCCAATGCAGCTGGCAAACAGACATGGACGTCTTAGATACTTTAAGGCAAACGCTGCACAGACGTTACTCACTTTGCATTACCCAGGGGCCGTGTAACTTGAAGATAAGCCACGGACGCGGAGTAACAATGCTCTCGCAATGCTCTACGATCATATTAGACCGGGACCTACGGTTTAAAGTGGATTCCGAACCACTACACACATCCATGGCCCCGCCGGGTACCGAGCGCCGAACACGAAGCCCTAAATAGCATAATATAATGTCAAGTATAATGTAAATAGTTTAATATAATGTCAAACGAGTATTTTCCATTAACTGACTATAAAACAGAATCAATCCCACTTTTTCAGTTTATGTCATCCCTGTAGTTTTTTTTTTTTTTTTTTCTCACGGGAAGAGTTTTGGCATGTCATTCCCATGAGAGAGGAATGTATGCTATTTGACAAGTATATAATAACCCCATCATTGAAATTTGACAGCATAAAGTAGTACTGTGGATATTTATATTATATGCAGTTAGTGATTTGTACTAATGGAAACAACCTGTCACACAAATCTGATAGCATATATTCAGTGTCATGTATAATGAGACTGAGAGAAATTAAAGAATGTCTGTGAGACCTTTACAGGTCGAAACAACTACAGATTGAACATGAAGTATACCATGAGTTGTTCCATCGTGATTGGTGATCAATCATGAGATGAGAAATATTACTCCAATGAGAAGGTTTTTGGGAGATTTCTGCGACGTATCGACCAGAAGTGGTGTTTTTCTCTTAAGTGACTGAATAAGCCGGAGTTTCCGCCTGTTTTCCAAAGTGAACCACTTCTGGTTTAGTTTATTACGCCGTGTGATAATTAAGGTCTTAAGGTATAATTAAGGTCGAGAATTCTGAAAATCCCCGATCTTGATGAACTTGAATCTCCGATTTTGAACTGAACTGCACTTGTGATCATATGTTATTTTTTCCTCTCTTTGTATAATAATCCAGAGTTCATTATATATATATATATATATATATATATATATAATGCTCGTAATTAAAAATTAAAGTGTTCCCATGAACCTAAAAGTGGCCCCTCTTCTTGAAGCTGTTATAGATCTAATATAGGCCGAGTTGTTATATTCCATTTTAAGGAAGCCATAGGAATATCTTCAAAATGTGTTGAATAATTGTTCTTCTGCTGAATTAAATACAATATTTCATCAACTTAGACTGTTTAAAAACACAGATTTCGAGGATTTTCTACTTAATTTTTGCAAAGCAGACATCAAGCCTTGTATACAAAAACAATATCCTGCTCACACATTTTCTTAATAAAAATTCTTGTAAATTTGAAAGTTGAACTTGCATATTTTTCATATATAAAATAAAATTTAATTCCACTTGTTAATTATAAAATACGAAAAACTTAATTCTAATTCTTTATGTAGTGGAAGAAAAAAAATAAGCCTATTTTTTTAGACGTATTTACTTTGCAAACTTCTCTCAGAAAAATACGATTTGCTATTCATTCGATAAATAAATGGAAACATATATTAGAAATCGTTTGGAAAATAGAACACAAAAAAGAAAATAAATCGTTTGTGTTGGAATCGCTTGTCAGTTGTGAGGAAAACGTAACATTTTAAATGATATATTACTGTGCCCAAAAAGTAAGACCAATTATTTTTTTTTATTTATTTATTCTTCCAAATTTATTTCATCGCCTTCAAAGCAATCCCCTCCGAACACAACGCACTTATGCCAACGTTTTTTCAAATCCTCAATGCATGCTAAAAAGTCATCGGCGGGGATGGCCTTCAAAGTGCGTGGCGATTCACGTTGAATCTCTTCAATCGACTCAAAACGGTGTCCTCGGAGTGGTCTTTTGAGTTTAGGGAATAGCCTGAAGTCGCACGGTGTGAATACAGCCGTTGTGGAACGATATGAGTTTCATTTGTGGCAAAAAGTCACGAAGAATAAATGCAAGTGAGCTGGTGCATTCAGTGTTTTGGTACCCATCGAGATTTGACGCGTTTAAGGCCCAAAATGGAGTTGACCGATCCTTTTGAAATTCTAACATTATCAGCAAGGTTTCTAATTGCAATGTTTAATCGACGGTTTGCAAGCACCAAATCTTTAATTTTTGGACGTGAACTTCGTCGGTTGAGGTTGATGGTCGATCAGAGGGGGTCTTCAGAGGGTCTTCGTCGCGTTCTCTGCCTTCTTTGAACTGTTTATACCACTTGTAAACATTTCTTTCCGATATGGGAATATTCACCGAATGCCTTCTGCGCCATTCTATACGTTTCCGCGAACAAAATTTAATGCAAGTTCTTTGCTCAATTTATGCAGACATTTTAAAAATCGCCGGAATCAGTTTTAGCGTCTCACAAAGCCTAGCGTAACTCAAACACTAATGAAACATTAATTGAAATTCCATAAGCCCCGAATTTTAAATTAAAAATTTGTCTTGCTTTTTAGGCACAGTAGTATATTTACGAGAATAAATTAAAAATTTGTCTTACTTTTTATATATATATAGAAGATATAGATAGATAGATAAGATCCAAATATATATAGATGATATTCACTGTTATATCAAGAAATGTTTAAACTTATCAATAGAAAAAAAAAATATATAAGAAAAATTTCTTCGAAAAAAATACGATTTGTTATTCATTCGATAAATAAAGATAAACCTTTATTAAAAATCGTTTGGAAAATAGAACACAAAAAAAAATAAATTGTTTGCGTTGGAATCGCATACCAGTTATGAAGAAAACGTAGCATTTCAAGTGATGATATATGGCTCTGACATACGAGAAGAAATATATAGATAGATAAATAGATAAAGATATAGATATATATATATGCATATATATCACTGTTTATCAAAAAATGTTTATTATTTATCGCGTGTACATTAATTGAGTTGTCAATTGAAAAATAATAAAATAAATTCATGCATGTAAGTATGTAGAAAGCAAAATAAAATAAATCAGAATGAAAATGTTCTAGAATGTTAGTATATATTCTTCCACTAAAAGCAGCTGCTTCTTTTTAAGGAATACCACAACAAGGAAACATTCTGTTTGTTTTTATTTCTTTTTTTCCTCTATACCCAACAAATCATCTTGCTTCCCATCATCGCATTCAAAAAAATCTTCCTCAGGGTGTGAGATGACCTTCTTTTTGTTGCGAATCACCCCGATGGCTAGAGAAAATGATACTTAAAATCGTGTTGCAATGGCGTTTTCACAGCACAATTACGTGACAAAAATCTTTGTTCACTATTTTTGGTTTTTAGAGGTTAAAATGTCCCGTTATTAATCCATCGGTGATTGGCAGCCAGCAATAAATTGTTGGGCAATAGAAGAATCGAATAAAGCGTGATTCCACTGTGTTCTATTATTTTGTGTAATGTCCCCAGTGCAAGTGATGTAAGAAGTCACCAATTAGTAAATAGATTTTTATTAGGTCAGCACTTTTTGCAAGAACATGCTTGTCCTTCATTGAGAAATATCTTTTAAATTTGTAGGAAAAAATATTCAAAAAATAACAATAAATAAAAAATAAAATAAATAAATTCAATATAATTAAAAATAAAATAAGATAAAAACAATGTGTGTAAAAATGTAGTGTACAAATTAATAAAAAGGATAATAAAAAAATATAATCGGCTAAGTCGATATACAGGTTACTCATAAATTTAGAATTTAATGTAAGAACAAAATACACAATAGAATATTAAAAAATAAAAAACTATAGATTTACAAACGATTTTCACTTTGAAATAAAATTTTCTTTGCTTTCACCAGAAGAGCTTTTAGAACAATTTTAAACTTTTTAATTATTTCATTATTAATTTTGTTAACAAATATATTATATTATTTTTACACTATTTATTTAATTTTTTATTATTTAATTTTTTATTTTTATTTTATAGAAGAAAACGTATAACAGATTCTTAAAAAATAAAAACCTATAGAATTCCAAACGATTTTCTCTTCTTGAAAAACTTCGTTTTCACTTCGGAATAAAATGTTCTTTGTTTTCACCAGACGGCCTTTTAGAATAATCTTACATTATTTAATTATTTTATTATATTTTTATTTTATTTTATTATATTTTATTTTTACACTATTTATTTGTTTTATTATTTAACTATTTTATTTTATTCTATAGAACAAAACACATAACAGAATCTTAAGAAATAAAAAAATTATATAATTCCAAGCGATTTTTTTAAATCTCTTTTCACTTTGGAATAAAATTAACTTTGCTTTCTCTAGATGATCTTTTTGGACAATTTGCACGTGCATTATTTAATTATTAGTTAACGAACAAATTTAAAAAATAAACCTATAATAAACGTTGAAAGTGGTCAAGGAAACGAAATACTGATCAAGGACACGAAAGAGTGACAAAGGAAATGAAAAACCCAGCTACCCAATACAATAACCATAATTTTATAGGTAATAAAATAAAAATAAATAAGAGATAATCTTTATTTTATACTCTAAACTAGAATTATGTAGATTTGTTATCATTTTGGTGTTTTATTTTTTTATAAGCATCGTAAATATAATAATAATAATAATTGAAAATATTGCTTGAATTCCAAAAAATACCCTTATAAAAACTTATCTAACATTTAAAAAAAAAACACGTATTTGTAAAAAGACTTTTTGAGAAGGCAGTATTGAAGTAATTGCTGTTAAATTTACTCAAAGTCAATATTTTAAAAAATTATCTTGATTGAACTGCAAAATATATTTTTGTTTATTGTGGTACGAATCAAATAAATAAACAATCGTTGCAAATTAGTAAGCAAGGGGTCTCCAAACTTTTTAGCCTGAGGGCCACACTGTTTACTCAGTAAGTACCAAGAGCCGTACTATGGTTTTTCTGCCATTATCTATAATTTCTAGAGTAGTCGCCGAGTACGCGCTCTGAGCGAGCATACGCTTGATAAATTCGCTGGTGCAATTACTACAATTACTATTGTGTGTATCGATACGACCGTGACACTTGACGACATCTAGTGGTTAAAAGCGGAAATAGGTAGGTATAACACCGAGGGTAACCGCGGGATGTTCACTAGTTTATAATGTTAGTGAGATTCGTTTCAATTATTTGTTAGTTGTTATGCTTAAGTTAAATTTTCTGCGTATTATGCTTGTCATTAAGCTTTTTACCTAGCAAGTCAATAAAACCAAGGTATTATCATTCTGTGTTTTTATCCAACTTATTACAGCAGCAATAAGCTATTCGCTATCTCGGGCCGGATGGATGACACTGCGGGGCCAGATTTGACGCGCGGCCGTAGTTTGGAGACTCCTGATCTAGATCATGGGTTTCTAACAGGTAATTAATTATAATATTGAAGAATAATAATAATGTTACGTACCTGAAACTATTTTTAGCAAACTAAAACACTAAAACACTGAAAGTGAAAAAAAGAAAGAGAAAAAAAGGAAGCAATAGGCTTACACCTAGTGAATGATCATAACTTTTCGCTAACCCCTCCCACGACCAATCATATTTCCTTTAATAAAAAATGTTAAATAACCTTATGTGATTTGAGTGCATGGTAGAAAATCTAACACGCAAGTAGTACAAACAACAATCAATTGCAAAAATAAATAAATGAAATTCTTGTTTTTACATCACTTCCGACTGACATTTCCGTATATGTCAGAAAAATTGACGTCAAAAACCACAAATATGTGTGTTATTGAAACCTTGTTTTCTTTTTTTTTTTTAATTTTAAAACAATGAAATAAATTGTGCAACTGAAAAAAGTTTCGCCTGATAGATGAAATCGTTTGTTTAACCTTATTCTGAAGTTTTTAGTATTCCAGTATAAACACATCGTCTTTACCTTCACAAAAGAAAGGCTCATCTATTGCCTAACAGGTACATTATTATCTAGGCAGTGCACTTCCCGCCCTTGACTATGACTTGCATATTCAATTAGTTATACAAGTTCGACATCTATTGCACAAGATGTATTCTTTTCAGAAAAAAAATAAATTAATAGTTTAAAAAACTAAAAAACACGCTTTTAGAGTTAATCAAACTAAAAAGTAAAAAATAATTGTTAACATAAGAATAAAATGACTGACGAGAAAAATGAATGTCACTGTTCTAAAAGCGTGGGGTCCTCGAAATCAATCGTTATAATTTTTCACTAGTTTCATTCCGAAATGCAGAGTTAGTTTTAAAAATGTCATACAAAGCACCCCACGCTTTTAGAACAGTGACATTCATTTTCTCGTCAGTCATTTTATTCTTATGTTAACAATTATTTTTTACTTTTTAGTTTGATTAATTCTAAAAGCGTGTTTTTTAGCTTTTAAACTAATTTATTTTTTTTTTAAAGTTTGGTTAATAATTTATTTATTTCTTTTTAGTTTGATTAACTCGAAAAGCGTGAATTAAATCTGATCTTTTAAAGTAGGGCAAAATCGAGCCCAAAGAGTCAGTTACAAACAAACAAACATTCAGGTGAAACTAATATAATAGGGTATTAAAAAGAATCAACTGTTTTCTTTCTGAAAGATGCCTGTAAATGTTTCTTTGCAGCTTAAATAATGTATATGAGGAGAAACAGATCTCCAGGGGAAAAAGTCAGTTACATACATACATACAAACATACAGGTGAAGCTAATAAAAGCGTATTAAAAAGAACCACCCCATAATTACTCAATATTTGTAAGCAATTTATCAACCGTATAAAACTAGTTCTTTTAGTTTAGTTTAGTTTACTTGCTAGTTTTTTTATTTTTTTTAGTACTTTTTGGAATTTTTATAGAACAGAATTTTCGAAAATTAATATGTATTTAATCATGCAGCGTTAAAAAAATGTTGCAAAATAAACAAAAAAGAAATAGAATCCATCTTTAATTTGCTATTTAATATCTAAGTCCATCTAATAGCCAACAGAAAAATTAGTGCACTAGTTTTGGAATAGTGCGTAGAACTCGAAAGTTCCAATATATAAAAAAAAGAAGATAACATACTTACACTTTAATGATGTTTCCATTCTTTTTCCCAAACGATTATTCTGCGATTACAAACGATCATTTTTTTTTTCAAACGATCATTTTGTTTTCAAACGATCACTTTTTATTTCAAAAGATAATTCTTTTCATTTTTATTCATTTTTTTCAAACGATCATTTTGTTTTCAAACGATCACTTTTTTTTTTTCAAAAGATAATTCTTTTCATTTTTTTTTTTCGAAAATATTAACCTTGCACATTTATACATAATCGATTTTTTTTTTTCTCAAATTAATTTATGTGTCTGTATCATGGAGAAAAAAATTTCTAAATTTTTAAGTTATCATGTTCAAAGCTATTACAAGTGAAAAAAAATTATGTAACTATATTTTTAAGCTAGTAATACGCCTAAGCAATTATAAAAAGAATGTCAAAAAAATTCCTTTTACAATTTAACAGTTCTGGATGATAAATGAAATAGAATTTACAATATAAATAACTTTACAAATTTCAGATCCAATTTTTGAATTCTTGAAAATAATGTTATAATTTTTATACGTGCATTACTGAATATTATTGTAAATTTCAAATACAACTACAATATTTAAAATAAAATTGAAGAGTAAATTAAAATTGAATTACATCACATAAAAAATTGTCTGTTTTCTTTTGAAGAGATGCAATAAATTATTTGTAAGTATTTGATTAAATGAACTTGAAAATAATCTTTTGTTGATTTTGATGATTATTATCAAAGATAAATCAATAAAAAGTTTCGAACAGAAACTTAATTGTTTTTATTAATGATAATTAATTGTTTTTATTTTATGATAATTATTTTGTTCGTTTATTATAAGTGTTGTGGTTATTATTATTATTTATTGATTTATTATTCATTTGTTTTTTTTTTTTTGCGAACGTTATCTCAGAACTTCTTGCAGGATTTTTTAAATTAAATTCACAAAAGGATATATATATATATATAATATATATATATATATATAGCCCCTGATCATATTTGTTAGTACAAAAATAAAATGAAAAGTTAACATATTGTAACGTTTCGGCATATACTAGACCTATGACTGCTTCAAGAAGAAGGCCACTTTCAGGTTCATGGGAACACTTTAATTTTTATTTACAAGCATTATATATGCATAATACAGCACTTAATTTACAAAAAAAAAAAAAAAATGAAAATTAAAGATATAAATTAGATTTACAAGTACAATTTCAGAGCTATCGAGTCTACGACGATTCTAATGCACCCGGTCTGCGGTAGACCTTAATTATCACACGACGTGATATATGAAACCACAAGGAACTCTTTGTAAACAGACCGAATCACCTGCCTGTTCAATCATCGCACAGAAAAAAGAAAAACACTTCTTGTTGAAGACACACTTCATGAAAAGCACTTCTTGTTACACTCGTCGCAGAACACCCTCTTCCACTTCTCCGAAAAACCTCCCTTTAAGAAAATCCATCATAAGCTTCCTTCACTTCTCATTGGAGTCGACACTTCCTCAGCCCGTGGTCTATCACTGTGGTCGATGCAGCAACCCATGACGTAATCCATATCCCAACTCTAATTATTTCGATCTGTGAAGGTTGTACAGACAATCTCTCATTTCCTGATGTATCATTATCCATTACACAGATTATCTGCTGTCATATTTGAGTGACAGATTGTTGTTAGTACAAAACACTAAATACATGCATTATAAATATCCAGGATGAGGCTTGTCTGCTGTCAAATTTGGTTGATATGTTGTTATTATGCACTTATTAAGAATATACATTCCTTTCCCCTGGGAACAGAAATGCTATATCACTTCCCGTGAGAAAAATGCTACATTTATGTGGAAGAAAATTTGCCAATTTTTAGCTGCTTATATTGGTAGTATTTATTTATTCCAAAAACAAATGAAACGATGAATTATGCAAAAATTGTAAAATATATTGGACATACAAGCTCTAGAGAATTTAATTTTTCAATATTCATTTATTTCTTCACTCAGCAAAATTCATATTAAATTTAACCTACGATATTTACGAGCCAGATATCAACCCACTTCTGCTAATAAAAAATTAAACGCTAAATTTTCTAAGCACGACCAAATGAATGTACTCAGATATTCTGATTTAATTAAATCAACAATTTTTTAATATTGGATTTAGAATTTGCTGAAAAGTAATTAGAAATATTTCTTTTCATAATTTATGATTCGATGAAAACTAAAAAAAAAAAAAAAAAAAAAAAAAAAAGTACTTCCCTAAAAATTGCAGTAACTGCGAAATTTTATTGTGAAATAAAAAAAAATGAATTAATTATTCGTATGAAGAAATTGCATTAAGGTTTTAATAAGAAGATCTGATTCTTCTGTTACGTCATTAGGTTGCCATAGCAACGCTGCTTAATAACACATTAGACCAGATTATTCTTTAAGTTATCGTAAAATGATTTTTCCTTTTAATCTCAGCTGTACAACTACTCCAGTTTTTAAAAAATAAAAACTAGTTAAGAAAACTTTTCTGCAGTAGTAAGAGGATTAAATCTGACATGACAGGAACTTAAAACAGACGATCAAAGTTTAGAAGACGAAGAGAGATTTGGACTATTTGCAGCATATCAAAAAGGATTAATTAATTCATTTCCTCAAGAAATGAGTGTTTTTTAAAAATGCGATTTTGCTTCAGAAAAATAGTGTATTAGAGAATTTCTTTTAAGAAAATAAATTTCATCTAGAAAATATTTCTTTATTTTGCAAAATATATATTATTATTTTTTTTAATTATTTATTCTGAATAAGAACAAACTTTGGCAAAAGATAATTTAATTATCTTGATTTTTATTCTATTCGAATAATAATAAAAATATTATTTGCTGTTTTATTCTTACAGCAAGTTGATCTTCGGAAAAAAATAATGTGATAAATTTCATAATAGTGATTTTTATTAATCTTTTTATAATTAATTTCTTGAGAACAAACATGATTAGGCCAAATCGCAAAATAGGAGCAGTTGTGATTTGAGAACTTTTTTTGTGGAGATATTTGGGCGATAAGTCGCCAAATATGGTAACCTGAATTTATGCACTATTTGCAATTCCCTGCACTTACAATCGCAACCCATTACTTGACGTCCTTTGAAGAAAATCCAAACGGCCCCCTATTCTACGATTTTACTGATGATTATTCTATTAAAAGTCTATTTACAACGATTTAAATTGATTTATTATACAATAATGCTAAATGTTGCGAAAAACTTGGTCAGTCACTAAATGTGAACAAAGTTTCATGTTTGTTTTTACCAGTTAATGAATATATAAAAGCATTACATACAATGACAAACAAAAAATATTCGTACTTATTTTGAATTTAACAGAAATACTAATCTATTCATTAATAAAAAATATTTAAGAATGATAATTTTTTTTTTAGTAATATCTGTAACTTCTAAACTATATTAAATATTTTAATAAAATAGTGTGAATAAATAGTGAAACATCAATAATTAAAAAATAGAAAAATTACCGCTTAAAAGTCTTTTTGTATACGTCAAAAAATATCTGTATGTTTATGAATTTTGTGATATTTCTGTCAAATAGTATTTAATTACTATGTTCTAAAGCAATCTCAAACGTTTTAATGCCTATATGAGGCCATGACTTACACTCAAGAGCCAAAACATTATAACCATCTGTCAATAACGAGTTGGCCCACCAGTGCAACACAGCTTGCCTTGGCATGGATTAATACCACCACTTAATACCAGTCAATTACCACTTCCACCTGATTACGTGCCTTCCACGTCATCCAGGCGAGTTCATTGCAAAATGTAGGGATGGTCATAATGTTTTAGCTCTTAAGTGTAGTTAGCTTATCATACCAGCATATTGTAATTTTAAATTGCACAAGCAATTGCTCGACGGAGATAAGTCCAAATGACCTGCAACTGCCATATGTGATTAAACGCCAGTAGGAGTAAACCTGTAAAACTCCTGCATAGTAATCTGGTTGAAGATAACCTGGTAGCATTAAACACACTATCCCAATCACCACTGACTCTTTTGAAAGGTTGATTACAAAACAAGCCACCAACGGATTCGGATCTTAACATTAATACCCACTATTTGTTCCAATAATAATTGTACTGCCCTATAACACTCTATTTCCCCTCCCTATCCTTTAATTGGGTCACATAAAAGAAAACCTAAATCATTACGAGGTTGTCCTCAAAAACTGAAAAAGTCCCACAAGATAATATACACTCAAGCGCCAAAACATTACGACCACCCCTACATTTTGCAATGAGCTCGCCTGGATGACGGGGAAGGCGCGTGATCAGGTGGAAGTGGTATTTAACTGGTATTAAGTGGTGGTATTAATCCATGCCAAGGCGGGTTGAAGCTGTGTTGCGCGCCAAAGGTGGGCCAACTCGTTATTGACAGGTGGTCATAATGTTTTGGCTCTTGAGTGTATATATATATATATATATTACAGTCATTAGGTCAGTCTTTGCATAGCCTTTGCACACATTGTTACAATATCCACCAAGTCTTCTTGTTTCTGAAAAAAATAATGAGCGTTAGCGAGATTTGAACTCTAACGTTAATGCTAGCTAAATATTCTAATTACTATTGAATTACGAATAGGGCGAGCTAAGCGAGTCCTTATACTAAGCAGCAATTTTTACATTTTTGTGGTACATTTTACAAAAGACCTACTACACTTGTAGATTTGAAACTTATTTTACAAAAGACCTACTACACTTGTAGATTTGAAACTTATTTTACTAGTATATTTTAAGGTCTAGATGTGTTGTCTTTAATTAAGTTTTGCAAAAAATGTTGATTAAAGAGATAAATTTGGGAATTCTTTTGCAAATATTACTTATGTACGAGTATGTAGGATTTTATTCATTTTAAATACAACCCACAGGGGCAGCACATAACGATCTGCTTGAAGCAGAAGTCTTGTTTCCTCTCCAATTGAATTTTGGAAAGACGAGGAAAGAGGGAACGGTGTGAAATTGGAGACAAATAGTTTGTGCTGGAGTTCTTAATTTTAGAAAATACCACGACGAAAGAAGCTTACTGGCCGTAAAAAACGTGAGCGTAGTTCTCATTACAGCTTCAAAGAAAATGTTAGGGTCGGATTGACCCTTAAGTTAGACTTAACAGTTTAACTTTGTACGGTTTTTATTCAACCGTTAGACTTTGAAACAGACAATCGGAGAGGAAAAAATAGAAAAAAGAATGGAAAGTGAGAAGTTTAGGGTACAAGGACCCTTAAACGAACTGGCTTTTAAAATGATTTTGCAAATATTTTTTTATATAATTGTGTTTTATGTATCATATGTTGCAGTTGTGCAGTGATGTATTTGCAAATTTTAATAAATATGGCAGCTAAACACCGCGTTTTTACTTTGAAAAATAATTTAATTTGTATCCATGAACAATATTGAATCAAGAACATATTCATATCCGGTCCTGACGTGTACTGATTGGATACAGCCTGTTGAGATAAATCGATTTAAGACTACATAGGGCTACCACTTCAAGAAAAGATAAACCTTTTTGGATTATTTGTTGATTTTACGGGGATATAAAGCAATTACTACTGTGCCTAAAAAGTAAGACCATATCATTTCTCTTTTCAAAAACTCTTTATTTATTCTTCCAAATTTATTTCATCGCCTTCAAAGTAATCCCCTCCGGGCACAATGCACTTATGCCAACTTTTTTTTCAATCCTCAATGCATGCTAAAAAGTCATCGGTAGGGATAGCCTTCAAAGCGAGCGGCGATTCACGTTGAATGTCTTCAATCGACTCAAAACTGTGTCCTCGTAGTGGTCTTTTGAGTTTAGGGCATAGCCAGAAGTCGAAAGATGTGAATACGCTGGTTGTGAAACGATATGGGTTTCATTTTTGGCGAAAAGGTCCGAAGAATCAATGCAGTGTGAGCTGGCGCATTCTGTGTTTTCGGTACCAATCGAGATCTGACACGTTTGTGGCCGAAAATTTGACCGATCCTTTTGAAATTCCAACATCATCAACAAGGTCTCAATTGTAAATCGACGGTTTGCGAGCACCAAATCTTTAATATTTTGGACGTGAGCTTCGTCGGTTAAGGTGGATGGTCGACCAGAGGGCTCTTCGTCTTCAACGTATTCTCTGCCTTGTTTGAACTATTTATACCTCTTGTAAGCATTTCTTTCCGATATAGGAATGCTCACCGAATGCCTTCTGCAACATTCTATATGTATCCGCAAACAAAATTGAATGCAAGTTCTTTGCTCAATGAATTCAGACACTTCAAAAATCACCACAATCAGTTTTAGCGTCTCACAAAGCCAAGTGTAACTCAAACACTAATGAATATTTTGACATCAAATTTCACACAGATGTCAAGGATAGTGCCAGAAACCTAAAAAGAAAACATAAATTGAAATTCTATAAAGCCGGGAATTTCAAATTGAAAATTGGTCTTCCTTTTTGGACACAGTAGTACATCCTGTTAATGACATCTTTCCAGTGATAAGACTGAAGGACTTTCTTTTATCTTCAGCATTTTGTCAAGGGAGTTACTACAAATATCTAGAGATATACTTGACCGTATTAGCAATGGTGAATATATATGTACAGCAGTATACAAAAATTTCAATACAAGAACGAAAGTTGTTTTATGATGCCACAGATAAAGACGTAAAAGAATTTAATCATCAAAACAAATGAAGGAACTGCTGTAATAGGTTGCTTAACTATGGAATAATCTGATTGACTTGAGACGGTTTTAGCTTTATCCATTAAATCTAAAATTATGCTACTTTCAAACTTGTGGGTTGAAAAAGGATTAGTAAACTGCTCGTTGGGTTATGTCAACGATAATATCTATGAAGGAAATCATAGATAAAAAAATTATTATGCCAAGAGTAATAATGGTTGAATTTGAAGATCACACAAAAGCAAGTTAGGAAAATAGTGGATGTTCTGATTCCTCCAATACGAAATTTCGCATAAAAGAATATGATAGTTGCTCACAAGAAATTCCACTACAAATAGTTTTTGCTATTTAAATTCAAAACTATTAATTTTCGTTAACAGTATGCTAATATAAATTAACTGTTGATTTTAACCGCTAAATTTAGCAATCTTTAGTTCTTCAATGTGTGGTTATGTACATTAATATTATACAACCAACAGTATTAATCTGAATTATAACATATAATATATTTATCGACAGACCTACTAAGAGAAACGTTAAATTTTGAGTTATATTTTTTGTATTGAACATTTGCACTAATCTTTATTCATTTGCAAAAATAAAATTTTCTTATTCAATACAAAGGACTAAATCAATCAAATAAGGGCGTTTTAGTTTAAGTTTCCTTAAAATTTTATGCTAAAACAAATATTACATTCATTGCCGAAAGTTAAGCACTTAGCGGTAAATTGCTGAAAAATCGACAAAAAACTGCTTTGATTGACATATGCAATATATGTTGATTGACATATGCAAATATGTTTATATATGATACAAAACAAAGAATTACATGCAAATATGCAAGCAATATTGCATTTTCCTAAGTCAGATTGCTGGCATTAACAAAAGATGTTTAAAGCCAAAGCAAATAAACGACAAGACATTAATATATGTGAGCATCCCTCACCGTATACAAAGTTCACAGGCATGCTTTCCATATGCTGTTCCCCACTGCATAAGTAATCGCTATTCCTCGTGTAGAGCAGTTTGCAACTCTGTGAGAGGGCTATTGCAACTACTACAGCTACACCATACCACTTCCACTTTTATCTAGAGCTGAGTTGTCCCTATGCAGTTTGGGAAGGATGTGGGTGAAAAGTCTGATTGGGCTTCGGGAAGCTCTTAAAGTCATATGAGACAAGGACCTACGGCATAAAGTGGATTTTTTCGTACAACTACAAACATCCACTTGTGGCACCGAAACCTGTGGCACCGTTTGCCAGACATTTGGCCATTCAGTGTGAGAGTGGCTGGGGTAGGAAACGTTTACACACAACACGGTTGATGGCACCCTAAAGATTTTCAATAGGATTAAGCAAGCCGGCTTGTTGCTTGTTTGCAATCTCCCCCTCACTCTCCAGCTAGTTTTCGACGGACACAACTCTATGGAGATGCGCATTACCATCCATTAAAACGGAAGCAGAATTAATTGTTGTAGCGTGTAATCTCATAGTTTTTTTAGTTTGTCGCTCTACTGTCATTTTGTGCACACTTTAGGTTAATTAGACTGGGACTTATAGTTTAACGGGGATTCCAAACTACTAACAAACTTCCATACCACGGGCAGGATTCGAACCTGAAGCGTGTAGTATCAAAGGCAAGAGCGCTAATCAACAGCCCATCTGACCGCAATCTCATAGTGGGGTGTAGGATTTCAGCCCGATACTGGACAGCCTTCACAGAACTCTGTGTAAAAGACAAAGAGATCGGTAAGATATCCCAACGAAATCTTTCTCACCATGATGCTTCCGCTTCGATATGCTTGATGCTCGGTGGTGTTCTGGTACCAATTACGTGTGCCTTTTACTCTTCAGACTCTTACACGTTTGTCGTCTGTTTTCAGGAAACGGCGACTCATATGGGAACATAATGTACACCAATAAGACACAGTCCAATTGGCAAGCTACAGACACCACATTAATCACCCCCTGGATGGAACGGATAGAGGAACACAAACTCAGGCTACCTTCGCCTCACAGTTATGGCAGATATCGTCTTACCAATAGATGGTCCAACCATATGTCCAACGTGTGGATGTTGCTCTTAGATTTTCTTGGCTATAACAGTAATATATCCCTCTTCCATGTGGATCTTGGATATACTGCCATGTGGACCATGGATATACTGTCCAATTGACATCTTGTCGATATCACATTAATCATGCCCTCTGATTGACGGATAGAGTAACTAAAAAAACACAAACTCGGAACGGATAAAGAAATAATTTATTTGAAAACTCAGGGTTATTTCGCCTCATAGTAGTGACAGATATCGTTTTTATCAATAGATGGTGCAACCCTGTATGCAACATGTGTGGAGGATGCTGTTCGATTTCAAATAGAACAAAACACCTTGGCTACAGCAGCAATATATCGGTCGATATTTTATGTGGATCATGGATATATTGCCATATGGATCATGGATATATTGCCATGTGGACCATGGATATTGCCGGTCATGGATATAATGATATCTTGCCGACATCACATTAATCATGCCCTCTGTATTGGCCGGATAGAGAACACAAACTCAGGCTACCTTCGCCTTATAGTAGTGGCAGATATCGTCTTACCAATAGACGGTGTTCAAACACCTCTGTTTTAAAAACAAAACGTAGGAAAATTCCAAACATTTTGCATTAGAACTACATGTAATTCCTGTAATCCTTCACAACGCCGTATTTTTATAAGAGTACTTTATTTTGCATATTTCTTGATACGAAACCGTGATTGGCTGTTACGTAACATATTTGTATACTTCTGTTCAATTCCGTAACGAGTAGCTACTTCTCCAATTCAGATTGACTTCCGCAAATTAACATTTTTCCTCTGCGAGCTTAGCTATTGGCAGCGATTGTATTTTTAGAAAAGATTTATTTTTAAATATTCTAATCACAATGAATATGTTTATTAATTAATTAAAATAAAATATTTATTTATGATTATAAAAAAAGATTACAGGAATTCCTTAAAATAAAAAGATTAATATAACAAATATGGTTTTGAATTTATGAATTTTTTTGGTACTTAAATATTAATAATTTTTTTTTTTAAAAATTTATTTCTGAAAAGATGGCCATCTTAAATCTATGCACAAAAAAAAAAAAAAATCGATTTTGCTGATCTATCGATAATCTGTTTATCCAACTGTAAAATATATTCTCGGTTAAAAAATAACACGCTTTTAGAAGATTTTTTTGTGTACAATATTCTTTTTTAAAATTATTACAAAGAAGATTTATTTTTGCTGGTTATTTTTAAAAAGTTTTGTAAATGAAAAAATTTTAAATAAAAAAAAACAAAATCTGCTCGTCAAATTTCAACTTGTTATATGTGAACATACGAGAACGGATGAAAAACTCAGGAATATGCCAATGTATAATAATGCAGAGACATATAAAGCGATTGATTGGAATACTACAAGAATGGTCAAATTCAATAGCCACGTGAATATAGCAATGTTGAAAGATCAAGAACTTCATGAAGAATTAATTGTTCAAGAGTCTCTAAAAGAATATACAAAAGTAAGATATATGTCGTCGTAAATGAAGAATGAAGTATTACAAATTTTCAAGAAACGTTATTACATTCAATAGCCAAAAGAATGTATTAAAGTTTGAAATTTCTAGTCAAAAATGAGGAATGAAGTATTCCAAATATAATAAGAAGCACTATACAGCTCCATAAGCACGGAAAATGCCAAAAGTGATAAATGTGAAACTTCAAGAAGAAGGAATTGATCGACGCACTACGAGTACTTATAGTCATTGGAAATACAAATGTTTAAAATCCCAAGCCAAGACGTGAAAAGTGCTTCAAAACATATTACAAAGAACTTCAAAAAGCCAAATTCTCCAGAAAAGTCCTTAAGATTAACGTTATTCATGAAGCATTTCAAGAGTTAAGCAGCCCAAAGTAGCATTTTCGGCTAAAATTTGAAATGGAGTTTTATTTGATTGGCCCTCATTTTCGGATAACGTCAGAGACCCTTAACCAAGACATCATTATTTTAATTTATTAACAGGTTACATTTAATAATTAATAGATATAGTTAATTAATGTAATTAATAATTACATTTATTAACCAGATAAACATAAAATAAATTAAAGTAATTAAGAAATTATAATTCATAAATTTATTATCACACATGATACTTAATTTATGAATTAGAATTAAGATAAAATATGTTTATTATGCAAAATTGTATCTCATATGTATTATATGATATCATCACAACCTATCTAACCTGTTTAAGCGATTTGTTATTCCCATGTTTGCTTTATCCACATTAGCCAGAGTAAAAACTTACAAGGTTTAGCATTCATCAACAAATTGTGAAAGGCTTTAAAACATTAAAAATTCTTACATGCCAGAATGTCGAAATGAAAAAAAAAAAAATGTAGAATGAAAATTTTTGTAACAGATAATGTTTCAAATGTAATTTATTATTCATGATTTTAACTCTTTCTTTGTTTATCGATTTAAATAAATTTTGTATTAAAAAGTTTAAGATAGTTAAGCCACTTACAAAATTTAGAATCAACAATAATTTTTATTTCCATGTTGTTGCCTTTTTTGTAACAAAATTTAAATTCAATTAATGATATTGTGATTTTTCTTAAAAATGAAACTAGTTGTGCATAAGTAATTATTATATTTTTAAAAAATGCGTTTAAATTCAAATTATACGAGAAAAAGTTACTCGTATATTAATTATTATTTTTTATTATTGATTAAAATATTATTAATATTTTTATTAGTTTACCACATCTTATATACTTGAATTACTTATTATCGTAACGTCTCGGCTTACATTAGACCTTTACCGACTTCAAGAAGATGGCCACTTTCAGGTTCATAGGAACACTTTCATTTTTATTTACAGGCATTATATATACAGAACTCTGGGTTATCACAAATTATTATTCCCCCAAAAAATGAAAAATAAAGAATTAAATGTGATTCACAAGTGCAGTTCATTCCAAGGATGGAGATTTCCGGAGTTTTGGAGTCTACGAAGAATCTAATGCACCTGGTCTGCGGAAGATCTTTAATTATGGCGTGATACACGAAAGTACAAGGGACTCAGTTTGTAAACGTTAGGAAACTTCAGCCTGTTCAATCACAAAGAATAAAAGAGAAAACAACACTACTTGTCGAATTGTTGCAGAACGCCTTCCTCTCCTGCAAAAACCTTCCCTTTAAAACAATCCATCAGGGGCTAGGGTCAGCCTCCCTCACTTCTCAATGGAGTGGACACTTCCTCAGCCCATGATCTATCACCAATAACGATGCAGCAGCTCAAGACATAGTCTATATCTCATCTGTAATTGTTTCGACCTGTGAAGATCTGATAGACAATCACTTATTTGATGATGTATCATTATCCATGACATTGATTATGTACTGTCAGATTTGAGTGACAAGTTGTTCTCACTAGTACAAAATAACTTCATGTAATATAAATATCCGCGAAACTGCTAATATGCTGTTTGAGTAATGGGTTGTTATTATGCACTTGTTAAAGATTATACATTCCTTTAACCTGGAAACAGAAATGCTATATTTCTTCCAGTGAAAAAAAATGCTACATTATTAATAACTCGTATAAAAATGAAATTATTAAATAAAAACGATTTTTTTTTTTTTTTGTAATTAATCTGTAATTTTTTATATTAAAAAATATAAATAAATTTTTTTACATATAAATATTTGACTTTTTATGTATAATTACTGTTTCTCATACTAGCTGAAAATTGAGCTTTACAAAAACTTGCAAAAGTTCCATTGCGAAAAAAATAAAAAAATATTCATAATATTTTTCACATATTGTAATTAAATGTCGAGAATTTCCACAAAGGTTTACTTTTAACCAGAATAAAACATTTATTTATAAATATTCAACTAACCGAAATTTATTTTTTACAAAACTTTCCTAAAACGCCGCTAGAAAACAGGATTAAATAATTCAAGAATTTTCATTCCTGGATCTGGCAAGGCTCGCATTACACTCACTTTTTCATTTACCTAACATTTACTCCAACCTTTGAGTTCTAAAATTAGAAAAGAAAACAAACTCTTCGTTTAAACCCCTATTCCCAGACTTATAACTTTCTACGTGGACAACACAGACTACTCAAAGTTCAACAGAATATTTCCCTTTTAAAGATATTTTAAAAAAGCTAATTGGTACGAAGAATTACGACACTACGTCAATCTGCCTAATTAAAACCCTTTTAAAGACATTCCGAGAAGTTCTCTCGTTACTTTAATAACATCAACAACACCGCAATTAAGTCTATTGAAAACCACACTTTATTCCAAAAATCGAGGAATTTAAATCCACTTCAATTCATCCAATTAGTTAACTTCATTCTTTAGTAACATAAACACATCATGAATATCAGCTTAATTTATCGTTTCTTTTAAATTCTTATTTTTATTCTAATTATTAAAATAAATTGTTCATTGCCATTATCTAAAAATAAAATCGTTGCAAACAAAAAAAAAAAAAAAAAAAAAAAAAATTACATTTCTGTTAATATCTTTTTATTTACACTCATGTCCATAAATTAAGGATAATGAAGTTCAGGCAAAGAAAGAGACAGAAGCAAAACAAATTTGACTTATTTGTAAAGTCTATTTATTAAACAAAAAAGGTAAAAAGAGCAAAAAAGATGCTATATGTTTGACTTAATTAATAAAAATTGCGATTTTTACTCCTGGAGCAAATTTCAAAAAGAACCTATTTACAAAAAACAGTATAACATGGTTAGTATGATGGTTAATATGAAGTATGTCTCCCGGATGATGCAATACAGGCCTTACAACGCCTAGGCATGCTGAGTATCAAATTATCAATCTGATCTTGGGAATAATACACCACTCATCAAGCAATGCCCTCCGAAGTTCCGGTTAACAGATGGGAGGGGGTTGATGGGCTGCAATTCGTCGGCCAAGCATATCCCACACATGCTCTATTGGATTCAAGTCCGGTGAGTATGCTGGCCAATCCTTACGGGTGATATCCTCCAATTGAAGGCATTCGTCTACAATGTTTGCACGGTAAGGACGGGCGTTGTCATCCATAAACAGAAATTCAGCACCCATGGCGCCCCGAAACAAACGTACATGTTGTTCCAGAATGACATCCCGATAGATGTGGCCTGTCATCATTACACTCTGAACATGCAGGTTAGTCCTGGAAAAAGAATATTTCCTCCCAAACGAGCCATCCTGCACCACCGTAACGGTGTCGTTCTATGGTGTTCTCTTGGTGGTAAAGGTACCTGGCGCTCTCCACATGAAAGTCCGACGAGAATCAGACTGCAAACTAAACCTGAACTCGTCGGAAAACATCAAAGACCACTGTTGCGGTGTCCACAATGCATGCTCTCTACTCAAGGTTAATCGCAGGAGACAGCGAGTTGCGGTAAGTGGAACACATCTGACAGGCCTACGAGCATATAGACCAATGTGCCCTAAGCGTCTGTACACGGTCTGCCTTGAAACTGTCGTACCGGTAGCTGAAGAGAGCTGACGAGACAGGTCTGATGCTGTTCTCCGTCTGTTTCTTTTGGCTGTAACTGCTAAATACCGGTCCTCATTCGGCGTTGTAACTTGGGGGGCGACCTGTGCTAAAACATCTACTCACATTACCATCATCATGGAATCGTTGCCAAAGCCTGGAGATGACATTCTGGGAGATTCCAAGTTCCTCGGATACTTCCAGCTGGGTACGTCCACATTCCAGTCGTCCGATAATTCTACCACGTAAAAATCATCCAAATGCTTCCTTTGTGCCATAACTATGCGGTTATTGCACTGAAAGGCTTTTAAAGCGCTTGTGAACAATTTTACTTCTTTGCCACCATTCCTTATATACCCCTCTCTTACACTCTCGTCATTGTGACGTACTATCCGCGCCATCTGGTGGTTTCCTGTAATTTGCATATTCTTCTTCAAGATGTGTGTGATAATTCTACAGGTGAAATTTTTATTTTAGAGTTCAATTTCTGTGTGATTCTGAATTATCCTTAATTTATGGACATGAGTGTATATATTGTCTGCATTTCATAGTCACATTAAAAATTATAGGAATTAGGAATTTTAAATTTCTTCTATGAATTATATCTTACCAAATATTATAATTAATTTATCATTTATTTTTAAATTCTTATTCTTTTTTCTAATTATTAAAATAGAATGTTCATAGCTTAAAAAAATATTTACAATTCGGTTAATATTTTTGTATTTATTTTTGTACACAGCTAATCTAGAACTAGTTGTACTAATAGCAATAAATATTAATTTTATTTCATAAGATATTATTTCATTTAAAGGAATTTTTTAATAAAAACTGGCAAACGGAAATATCAGCTTAATTTACCGCTTGTTTTTAAATTTTTATTATTTTTCTAATTATTAAAATAAATTGCCATTATCAAAAAAAAATTGTTACATTCCTGTTAATATATTGTATTTATTTTGTGCACAGATTATCTAGAACTAGTTATAGTAACAGCAATAAATAATTCTATTTAAAAAAGATATTATTTCATTTAAATGAATACGTTATTAAAAATTGACAACAGGTGTCATTACGAATAAATAAAAATGAAAACGATTGATGAAAATGTCTCAGTAAATATAAAAAAAAGTTTTATCAAGATTAGCGAAATCAGGTGAAGTATTGGATGTTATTTACTTTTTATAGTGTATTTTTCTAAAAATACACTTAATAAATATTGATAATTTTTGAGATATTTAAAATCTTAATAATTCTAAGATATTTAAAATATATATATAAATAAAATAAACATGAAGAAGAATAAACGTTCTCTAAGAATGGTGTTTCATGAAAATTTATCTCTCCGCTGAATTTATTTATTTCGTGCTTTTTTTCCGTAAAGGATTATTAAGCTGTAAATCGTGTGTTACAACAATTACGAGGAGAGATATTTATTTTATGCTCAAAATCTGTTAATGTTATGAAAATTCAAATAATTAAACATTGCAATTGCAAGTAGTTATCATGAATAAATAAAACGAGAAAATTATTAATTAAAATGTCTCATTAAAAATAAGTAGTTAGTAGTTTTATCAAGATGGGTGAATTATTGGATATTATTTGCTTTTTATAATGTATTTTTGAAAAGAATTCTATCTTAATGATTCAAAGATATCTTTAAAACGTTAATAATTCTAAGATATTTAAAAAAATACCCAAATAAAACAAATATGAAGAAGAATAAATGCTCTTTAAGAAAAGTGTTTCATGAAAATTTATCTCCCATTCAAATTTATTTATTCATTTGTTTTTCTTTTTATGTATTCCATTTAATATTCATTAATTGATAATGCAAAATGTTAGTTATAATTTCTTTGATTATGATTTGTTCTTTTTCTTTCACGTTATTAAGCTGTATATCGTGTGTTATAATAATTAAGGGAAGAAATATTAATGTTATGCTCAATGAAAAATCTGTTAATGTTTGAAAAATTCAAATAATTAAACATTGCAATTGCAAGTAGTTATCATGAATAAATAAAAACGAGAAAATTGTTAATTAAAATTTCTCATTAAATATAAAAGTAGTTTTATCAAAAATGGGTGAATTATTGGATGTTATTTACTTTTTATAGTGTATTTTTGAAGAGAATGTAATTATTCTAAGGTATTTTTAAAATCTTAATAATTCTAAGATATTTAAAAAGTACCCAAATAAAACAAAAGTGAATTGGAATAAACGTTCTCTAAGGATGGTGTTTCATGAAAATTTATCTCCCCTTCAAATTTATTTATTCATTTGTTTTCTTTTATGTATTCCATTTAATATGCATTAATCGATGATGCAAAAATGTTAGTTATGATTTTTTTAAAATTATAATTTGTGCTTTTTCTTTCACATAAGATTATTAAGCTGTATATCGTATGTTATAATAATTACGAGAAGAGATATTAATGTTATGCTCAATGAAACATTTGTTAATGTTATGAAAAATTCAAAATAATTAAACATTGCAATTTAATTGTATTGTACAATTTAAAAAAAAATTATTAAACGTCAGTATATTGTCTACTATTCACAGTCACATTAAAAATTATAGGAATGTAATTAAAATATCTTTCAATTTCTTCTATGAGTTACATCTTACCATACATTATCGTTTGTTTTTAAATTCTTATTCTTTTTTTTTCTAATTATTAAAATAAATTATTCATTGCCATTATCTAAAAAGAATCGTTTTCAAAGGAAAAAAAAAATGTCACATTTCTGTTAATGTCTTGTATTTATGTGCACAAATTATTTAGAACTAATTATACAAATAATAATAAATAATTCTACTTAATAAGGATATTATTTAATTTAAAGAAATTTCTTATTAAAACTGGCAACAAGAAATATCAGCTTAATTCATCGTTTGTTTTTAAATTCTTATTTTTTTTTCTAATTATTAAAATAAATTGTTCATTGCCATTATCAAAAAAAAAAAAAAATAGTTACATCATTTCTGTTAATATCTTGTATTTATTTTATGCACAGATTATCTAAAACTAGTTATACTGATAGTAATAAGTAATTCCATTTAATAAGATGTTATTTCATTTAAAGGAATATGTTATTAAAAATTGGCAACAGTTGTTAACACGAATAAATAAAAAACCAAGAAAACTATTGATGAAAACGTCTCAGTAAATATAAAAGAAGTTTTATCGAGATTGGTGAAGTATTGGATGCTATTTACTTTTTACAGTGTATTTTTAGAAAGAATGCTATCTTAATAATTCTAAGATATTTAAAAAATTACGTAAATAAAACAAACAATAAGAGGAATAAATGTTCTCTAAGAATGGTGTTTCATGATAATTTATCTTCCCTTTCTTATTTATTCATTTGTTTTTTTTTTTTCTTCTTGTTTTAAGTATTTCGCAGGATAAATGTTGTATATTTTTCATTGAATGTTTAATAAGCTATGATGCAAAATAATTTTTATGCAATAAAAATTTTAATGTTTAATTTAATTGCTAAATTAAAAGTAAATGCTTCAGGCTTAATTAAAATTAATTGTTCAGTTAAAATTTTTAAAGCAAAATAATTTCTAATAATAGTTTGATGCATTATAGTTTTTTAATAATGACTTGTTGTAACGTGCAGGCTGGACAATCAGATTGCAACTGGGTGGGATTGAGTTGAGATGCTTGAGACACAGATTAGAGAACTTACAGCTTTATTGACACATGCACATACATTGCACATATACAATTAGAGACATACAATATTACAAGACATTTAAATTCATATTATTATAGATTTGTGGAAGTACTCCACTTCAAAACCGAATACCCGATACTCAGATTCGCGAAATATACTTCCTCTGCGGGATAGCGTCGGTAGATCAATTAATGAGGAAGATATACATATTTCCTCTCGGGGTGATTGTGAACTAATCTTAACAGAAGTGCATGGTGGTAGTGTACTTCCTCTCGTATGTGAGTCTCGCAACCTACTGGCCATTTCTCTTGAAAACCAAAGAGAAGCTGTTTTGCCAGTGTGTAGGAGGGGTACCACAGGTTTCGATTCCGAATCCCAGCGGTGCCATGGATGTTTTAGCGGCTCGGAATCTACTTAAGCCGTAGATCCCGATCTCACATTACCGTAGAGCTTCATAGAGCCCAATCAGACTTCTTCACCCACATCATTCCCAAACTGTAGAAATTGCTTCAATTTTGAATCTATTTTGTACTTTGCTACTAAAAATTCATATCATTCATCAAATCAATTTTCTCAGCAACATACTATCATACATTGTATTAAATATTTCATAGCATTTTTTCTTATTTTCTTAAAAATTATATATGATAATTACAAATTACAAGAAGATTGTAACAAGCTCAGTATCAATACTAAGACTGTATATATGGAACTCAAATTATTAATATTTTCAACGTATACAGTCGAGAATACAACTTATAAGCATCGTATATTAATAAATATATTATAATGACTTGCACGTCATTTTTTTTCGTCAAAAATTCGAAACAATCAAGCAGATTGAACACTACAGTTGGTTTAATGTGCAAGTCATACCAAATACGTTGTCATTTCGATTCAAAATATCACTGGCAGCCGAATTCACTTTCTATATGTCGCTTCCAGTGCCATCTATTAATGAACTTCGGAACATTTTTTGATGCTGTACCCTTCTTCAAGTATCTTCAGTTCAAATTTGAACTTATTGCGACGAGTGTTTCTTTTTTTTTACAGCATTTTGAAAGTGGGACTTTAATTATAATCACTCTGTATATTATTTGTTTCTAGTAAATTAAAATGCTTGAGTCCCTTGAAGCTAATGTATATTAATAATATATTGTAATTTATAAATAGAAAAACAGAAGTTGCTTCAATTTTGAATCATTTTGCACTTTGCCACTAAAAATTCATATCATTCATCAAGTCAGTTGTTATAGCATCATACTATCATGCATTGTATTAAATATTTCATGGCATTTGTAAAGATAATATCTAGCAAATATAAGTATAATAAATGATAGACATTTTAAATGGCTTTTCCATAATGTAAACAAGTGCGCTTCTTATGCCCTGCATCCTAAAAAAGACTGAGCAACGATGTCTCTGTTTAATGGAAGTGAAATTCACTTGCCCATTGTATAAATTATGAAAGGGTTCTGCTCTTAGCTTGCATTAGGGTTTGTTTTATGAGACGTCCTCTTAATAGCTTTTAGGGTCCTCTATTGATTTTACTTTAGCTTTTATTCGTGGCATATATTTCCATTACGTTGCACTTAAGGAATGTAAACTTAAAACCAATATTTCGTAAGATGTAACTTATAGAATAAAGTGAAAGTTGCTCTTAATTACATTCCTATAATTTTTTTAATGTGACTATGCAGATAATATACAGATGTTAAATTTTTTTAATTTTGCAATGCAATTAAATTGTAATGTTTAATTTTTTTGAATTTTCCATAACATTAACAGATTTTTCATTGAGCATAACATTAATTATTATATCATACGATATACAGCTTAATAATCCTATATGAAAGAAAAAGCGCGATGTATTTTTCGATTTATAAATTACAATATATTATTAATATACGTTGGTTTTTACAGAGACGAGCATTTTAATTTACTAGAAGCAATTAATTTTTTTTTTTATCAAAATATTTGATAGTGAATAAATGAGTTCTCGGGAATCTGACATTATTTTTCATGTTAAGGATTCCTAATTAATTATTTTGAAGCTGCAATCGTTTAAAGGCATTTTGAAATAAAATAGTTAAATACATATAACAACTATCTACAATAACTGATTAAATATCACTACATGCCAAAACTGTATATGTTGAAAATATTAATAATTTGTGTTCAATGTATACAGTCTTGGCATTGATATTGAGCTTGTTATAATCTTTTTTGTGATGAAGAAAATGAAGTTATAATTAGGCTTAAAGTCATTTCAGTATTATTAAAATGTAAATTATGACCTAGTCTCTCCTCCGTAGAGACAAGGTCATAATTTGCACTAGATCATATGTAGGTGAATATATTTAACTAACGAGTTATGATAACAATATAAACAAAAAAACTTAGAATAGCATTCCCCATAATTAATTAAGAGCACATATAGTTAAAGCAGACCTCCTCTAAAAAAAAAAAGGCCTATCAGCGATTAATAAAGGACTTAAAATCATTTTAGAACGTAAAAATGGTATACTACAAGCTGACAACTGTCATTGCTTTTGCCTATACTTTTTTGTGCGTATGATAATTTTAAAAATTAGGTTCATAGAGGAACAACTCTCATAGGCTTGAATGACCTAGTGTCATACTAGAGCTCGGTGCCACAGGTTTCGGGGTTGAGTCCTAGCGGTGTTATGGATGTGTGTAGTGGTTCGGAATCCACTTTAAACCGTAAGTCCGGTCTAATATGAATGTAGAGAGTTGTCTTGAGGTTTAGTCAGTCTTCAGTCCTCGTATTTCTCGTTAAAATGAAACTGAATTTTGCCCTTACCCATGGACCTGTCGCCTGCGAAGGGGTCTATTGGACCTGGTGTAGGCTTTCCTGCACCAAGGGGATTAATAACAACAACATAATGACTAATTAAATATCAGTACAAGCCAAAACTGTATACGTTGAAAATATTTATAATTTGTGCTCAATGTATTAGCCTTGGCATTAATGCTGAGCTTGTTATGACCTTTATGTGATTTTGAAAATGAGGTTATAATTAAGCTTAAACTCATTTCAGTTTAATATTGAAATACAAATTGTGACCGTAAAGAATAATAAACTTATTTCTCTACCGAATGTAGGTGACTGTACTTAATAACGAGTTATGATAATAATATGAACAAGAAAAGGTTAACATAAAGTTCCCTATAATTAATCAAGATCCTCTATAGTTAAAAAGGCCCACCAGCGATTAACAACGGAATTAATATCATTTTTGGAACTCAAAAATTGGTATACTACAATCTAACAACTGCCATTGCTTTTCACTTGCACTTTATTTTTGTGTGTGATTTTGTAACTTAAGATCACATAGGACCAACTCTCATAAATTCAAATGACAATATTTAACATTACAGCTACCATAAACAGTCGCGCCTAGTTGTCAAATATCTGAATCTATTGACATAGCTGTCAAAAACGCTGAATCATAATTGCAAAGTTTAAGCTCATTGCCAAGTCAAAGTGAGAAAAATAAGGTTAAAGCAATAAAGAAGCTGTCATATAGATCTGGTGTGTTTACTAACTACATATACTTCTGGTGATGTAAATGTGCCTAATATATAGCTGTCATAATTCTGACGAAAATGTTTATAAGACTATTACTTTTCAATAAAATTTAATAAATAAAGCTTTAAAATCAACTATTATATAGCTGCCATAATTTTGACAAAAAATGTTTGTAAGACGATGACTTTTCAATAAATTTCAATAAATAAAGCTTTAAAATCACTTAATATATAGCTGCCATAATTGTGACGAAAAATGTTTATAAGACTATTAATTTTAAATAAAATGTATTAAATAAAGCTTTAAAATCAACTAATATTCACTGAAAATTCTATAAGGCCATTTATTTTCTTTTATTGCTAGTTTTTTTATTGCTTTAAGAAAATACACTACATTTTTTTAAAGCAATTATATATTTCTTGAACTTAATAAGCAATTTTTTGAGAATTATAAAAAATCGATTAATTAAATTCTAATTATTTCATCATCATCATTTTCTTTAAATTTCAATATCGACGGGATTCTGTTATTTTCCTTGATAAAAAAAAAAAAAATCATCATTAACAATAACACGACAGCCAGAGTGAGCCAAGGCTTTCCTTTGAAGAGATTACCACGCAATCCTCTGGGTGACAGTGGTCGTTCAATTCTTAATCTTTAGCACAGCAAAATCCTTTTCAACTGCATCTATCAATCGCAACTTGGATCGTCCTCTTCCTCTTTGTTCCTGTGGATTTTCCAAAACGAGCCTTTTTACAGGGTTCAAATCATTCATTCTACATACATGAGCAGCCCAGTTTAATCTATTGATCATAATAAACTTTACAACATCTAGGTCTTTGTAGCATTTATAAACTTCTGCGTTGTACCTTCTTCTCCAACAATCACTTTCCCTAATACCTCCAAGAATAGCCCTTAAAATCTTCATCTCAAATATATTCAAATGGGCCTCATCAAATCTGCCAAAGTCCAAGTTTCAGAGCCATAGACCAGAAAAGGTCTAATAAGTGTTTTATATAACAATAATTTAGTTTTTCTGCTTATAAATTGTGATTTAAACAGATTTCTTGTCCCAAAAAAAGCCTTATTGGCAGACACAATTCTGAAAATAATCTTTAGAAATTGCTTAATTATATTCAAAACTGAAATTCAACCTGTGCATTTTTAGTTACATTTGATAACATGTTCCGTGGGTCGTATTCATGTCATAAAAGGAAAGTGAGACTTATTTTTAATTTCAGTTATGTCATTAACTTTTTGTGGTTATTGTTACAGTTCCATTGCAGTGTTGACTTATTCCTTGATGCAACAGCACGTAACAACAATAATTTGACAGAACTCAAAACGGAAAGTTATTTAATTACACTTTTGTCCATAAATTAAGGATAATGAAGTTCTGCCAAAGAAAGAGATAGAAGAAAAACAAATTTGACTTATTTGCAAAAGTCTATTTATTAAACAAAGGTAAAGACCAAAAGAGATGCTATATGTTTGACATAATTAAAAAAAATTCGATTTTTACTCCCTGGACAAATTTCAAAATACATTAACCTTTTCACAAAAAACAGTATAACATGGTTAGTATGATGGTTAATATGCCTTATGTCTCCCGGACGATGCAATACAGCGTATAACGCCTAGGCATGCTGTATCAAATTATTCAATCTGATCTTGGGGAATATTACATCACATCATCAAGCAATACCCTCCGAAGTTCCGGTTGACAGGTGGGAGGGGGTTGACGGCAACAATTCGTCGGCCATGCATATCCCACACATGCTCTATTGGATTCATGTCCGGTGAGTATGCTGGCCAATCCATACGGGTGATATCCTCCAATTGAAGGCATTCGTCTACAATGTTTGCCCGGTGAGGACGGGCGTTGTCATCCATAAGCAGAAATTCAGTTATGGCGCCCTGAAACAAACGTACATGTTGCTCCAGAATGACATCCCCGATAGATGTGGCCTGTCATCGTTACACTCTGAACATGCAGGTCAGATCTGGAACCAAGAATAATTCCCCCCAAACGAGCCATCCTGCACCACCGTAACGGTGTCGTTCAATGGTGTTCTCTTGGTGGTAACGGGTACCTGGCGCTCTCCATATGAAAGTCCGGTGAGAATCAGACTGCAAACTAAACCTGGACTCATCGGAAAACATCACCAGACCACTGTTGCGGTGTCCACAATGCATGCTCTTTATTCCAGGTTAATCGCAGGCGACAGTGAGTTGCGGTAAGTGGAACACATCTGACGGGCCTACGAGCATATACTTTAATGTGCCCTTGAGAGCGTCTGTAATACGGTCTGCCTTGAAACTGTCAGTGTTTCGATATGGAAGCTTCACCGGTAGCTGAAGAGAGCTGACGAAACAGGTCTGATGATGTGCGCCGTCTGTTTCTTTTGCAGTAACCGCTAAATACCGGTTTTTCGGCGTTGTAACTTGGGGACGATCTGTGCTGTAACATCTTCATTACCATCAACTTGGAATCGTTGTCAAAGCCTGGAAATGACACTCTTAATCGATTCCAAGTTCCTCGGATATTTGCAGAAATTACGTTCATTCCAGTCGTCCGATAATTCTACCATAAAAACATTATCCAAATTCTACATTTTTGCCATAACTGGTGCACTGAAAGGCTGTTAAATGGGTTTTGAACAATTTTTTACTTTTTGCCACCATTCCTTATATACCCCTCTCTTACACTGTCGTCATTGTGACGTACTAAACGACATATGGTGGTTTCCAGTAATTTGCATATTCTTCTTTCAAGATGTGTTGATAATTCTAAAGGTGAAATTTTTATTTTGGAGTTCAATTTCTGTGTGATTCTGAATTATCCTTAATTTATGGACATGAGTGTAGTTAATTTAGTTAATTTCAATTATATCATTAACTTTTTGGTTTTTACAGTTTTGCAATTCTTTAAGTGTTCTTATTCCATGATGCAACAACATGTAACCGACAATTATTTGACAGAACTCAAAAAAGAAAATTATTTAATTTGTTACTAGCAGTTAATTTCAATTTTGTCATTAACTTTTTGAATATTTTTACAGTTGCAATTCATTGAAGTGTTGCCTTATTCCTTGAAGCAACAGCATGTAGCCAAATAATTTTTAGAACTCAAAACGGAAAGTTAATTATCTTTAGTTAATTTCAATTATATCATTAACTTTTTGTGGTTAAAGTTCAATTTCATTGCAAAGTTGCCTTCACAATTATTTTGAAAAGAAATTAAGAACAATAATGTGAAAGGTTCAAAACGGAAAGTTAATATCTTTAGTTAATTTCAGTTATATCATTAACTTTTTGTGGTTAAAGTTACAGTTCCATTGCAGTGTTGCCTTATTATTTAGTGCAACAACATATACCCAACAATAATGTGACAGAGTTCAAAACGGAAAGTTAGATATCTTTAGTTAATTTCAGTTATATCATTAACTTTTTGTGGTTAAAGTTACAATTTCATTGCAGTGTTGCCTTATTCCTTGATGCAACAATATGTACCAGCAATAATTTGAAGAACTCAAAATGGAAAGTTAGTTAATTAGTTAGTAGTAGTTAATTTAGTTAATTTCAGTTATATCATTAACTTTTTGTGGTTAAATTTGCAATCCTGTTGCAATGTTGCCTTATTCCTCGATGCAACAGCATGCGACCAACAATAATTGGACAAGAACTCAAAAAGGAAAGTTAATTATCTTTAGAGCGATGCTATTTTCATAAACACAGACTGAATGTATTTAATTCCAGTTGCATCACCAGTTCTTTAGGGTTAAAGTCATATTTTACATTGGAATGTTTGTCTTTAATTCCTTGATATAAAGCATGCATCCAGAAATGGTTTAATCGAATTCAAAACGGAAAAATAATAACTGTCGTGAACCGGTCTTTTACGAAATGGTTTTACTTTCTATCTGCTAAAGATGCACATTTGACCTTGTCTTCACTTTCGACGGTTCCTCTGGAGAAAGTTCGTTTTAAATAGCAGAAATCGACTTTTTTGCTAAAGGCGGGAAAAAACGTTCCACTTTATTGCACCTTTTTCGTTCGTAACCTACTTTCTGCCAAACTTTCCATCCTCGGTTGAGACAGAGATCAAATAGATCCTGTTTTTTCCTCTAACAGGACTACACCGCTGTTGGGTTGGCAAAATCGTCAGTGTTTCGATATGGAAGCTTGGAGAACAGTTATCGTTTTGGCGGTCCTCGCCGTTGCTTTGACAGCTGCACAGATGCATATGTTTTGTGGTGAGTAAGAATGTTTTATTTTTAAGTTCGAATATTCTTTGTTTATTCAGGAACATAAGTTTCCGATGGCAAATAAATAAATTAATGTAATCTTGGAAAAACACATTCGATTATTTCGTTATTCTTTAATCGAGATTAAATTTTTAAAAAAAAATCACATTTTTGATAAATTCAGATCTGCAACGAAGGGTTTTTTCGAAAAAGAATATTTTTTATATATTAGTTCTGTCTTTTAAGATTCAATCATAAACATTGTATAAAGAAAAAATATTGCTTATTTTAAAAAGAATATTGCCTGGATAAATAATTTACTTCATAGCAAACATAATGCTTTCACAATATGAATTAAGATAAATAACTTTAGATCGTTATAAATAGGATGAAATTTTTATTTTGAATTCCCCAGGTAAAAATTATCAATGAAAAATAAATGAATTAATCTTAATCTTAAAAAGTACGCATTCCATTATTTCTAGAAACTATTCTTTAATCGAAATTCTTCAAAAATATTAAATGGTTACATTTTTGATAAGCAAAAAAAAAAGTTATTCAGATCGGTAATCAATGTTTTTTATAAAAAAAAATAGAATATATTTTCAAAAAGAATATTTAAAAGAATATTTTTCTATATAAAAAAAAGGAATATTGTCGAGCGAAATAGATTGCTGATTTTTAAAAAAGAATGTTGCTTGGATATTCTTATTACTTCATAGCAAACATAATGATTTCGCAATACGAAACTTCCCAAGAAATTAAGAACAATAAGGTTAAATCTTTCTAAATAGCAGAGACATTTTTATTTCGAGTTATCCGGATAAAAATTACAGATGCCGAATAAATAAATTAATTGTAATCTTAATAAAACACATTCGTTTATTTCAGAAATTATTCTTCAATCGAAATAAAATAAAATAAAAAAAAAAAAAGATTACATTTTTGATAAGTGGTAGTGTTCAGATCTGCAATGAATGGTCTATTCGAAAAAGTATATTTTATATATTAGTTCTACCTTTTAAAATTCCACCAGAAACGCTGTATAAAAAAAAAAGAAATATTGTCGAGGGGGAAATATTGTTTATTTTTTAAAAAAAGATTACCTAGGAGATTCTTCTTACTTTATAACAAACATATTGCCTTCCCAATATCAAATTTTCTAAGAGATTAAAAATAACAAAAGATCTTTCTAAATAGCAGATACATTTTTATTTTAGTTTCCAGGTAAAAATTACCTATGCCAAATAAATAAATTAATAGTAATCTTGAAAAAAACGCATCTGATTATTTCGAGAAATTATTCTTTAATCGAAATTCTTTATTATTTAGATAAGTGGTAGTATTCAGATCTCCAATTTTTTTTTTCGAAAAATAATATTTTTCAAAAAGAATATATATAAAAAAATGTTTTATATATTACTTCTGTCTTTTAAGATTCAATCGTATAAAAGGGAATGTTTTCGAGGGAAAATATTGCTTTATTTTTAAAAAAGAATATTGCTTATTTTTAAAAAAAAAAAAATATTGCTTATTTTTAAAAAAGAATATTGCTTATTTTTTAAAAAGAATATTGCTTATTTTAAAAAAGAATATTGCTTGGATATTCTTCTTACTTCATAGCAAACATAATGCTTTCACGGTATGAAATTTCTCAAAAAATTAAGAATAATGTTAGATATTTTTAAATAGCTATAATTTTAAATTAATATATTTTTAATAAATACGTTTAAATTTTGATTTTCAATTATCCCGGTAAAAATTGCACATGCAAAATAAAAAAAATTAATTGCAATCTAGAAAAAAAACATTCAATTATTTCGAGAAATTATCCTTTAATCGAAATTCTTTAAACATAAAAAAAATGGCTAAATTTTTTATAAGTAGTAGATCAGATTCTTCAACGATTGCTTTTTTCAAAAGTTTTTTTTTTCAAAAGTATATTTAATATATTAACTCTGTTCTTCAAAATTCTACCAGAAACATTTTATAAAGAAAAAGGAATATTTCCGAGCAAAAAATATTGATTAATTTTTTAAAAAAGAATATTGCCTTGATTTTCTTCTTACTTCATAGGAAACATAATATTTTTACAATATGAAATTTTCCAGAAATTAAGAATAATAACATTAGATCTTTCTAAATAGCAAAGAAATTTTATTTTGACTTATGCCAAATAAATAAATTATTTGTAATCTTGAAAAGACAATTCGAGAAATTATTATTTAGTTGATATTCTTTATAAATTAAAAATGGGCAAAATGGTAGTTTTCAGATCTGTAACGAATGGCGTTTCCAAAAAGAATATTCTATAGATTAGTTCTGTCTATTAAAATTCATCCAGAAACATTATATAAAAAAGAAATTTTGTCGAATTGCTTATTTTTAAAAAGAAAATTGCTTCGATATTCTTCTTACTTTCTTCATAGCAGACATATTGCTTTCACAATATAAAATTTCCCAAGAAATTAAGAATAATAACATTAGATCTTTATAAATAGCAGAGAAATTTGATTTCGAGTTATCCAAGTAAAAATTACATTATTTAATATTTTTATTAACAAGAGATGTTTGTTGAAATATTTCTGAAAAACACTTCATGATTGGCGAAAAATTCATGTTATTTTTAGCGAAAATTTTCCTATTTTTAATTTTGTTTATTTCCGTAAAAATTTACAATGTTTTTATTGATAATAGAGCTTTTTTTGCATACAGTATTTTGGACGTTTTGGAATCTCTCTAATGATTAATAGAAGAAGACATATTCCGTCTAAATGAAGTTTGACCTTTAGCCTTTTAATATTGTCCCTTGACATTCTTTACTTGATTCTATTTCATTAAGAAGTTGATCTAGTCTGGATTGACTAGCAATCCAGGGGTTAGTTGTCAGGATTGTTCTCAAAGCAACTGCTAAATGATTTCTGTAATTCCACTCTCTGTCAGAAAAAACAAAACAACATATATATATATATATATATATATATATATATATATATATATATAATGAGAATGTTTATGATATATTCAGCAATTTAAACGAGATACAAATTCTGTACGCCATACGTGTAAATAATATTTAATTTTATTAAACTTTATTATTGTTCTTATTATTCTTTCTTTATCGTTCTTATTATTTTAAAATATTTACAATAAAAAAGTTTCGTTTATTTTTATTATCTTGAATCATTAATACGATTTGTAAGAATAGTTTTGCAATAATTCTTGTTAGATCCAATGAATTTTGTATTCAAGTATTAAAAAAATATATTTTTTATTAAAATATAAACATTAATTCCATTTAAACAATATATATTAATTGGCAAACATTTAATGAAGTTTTTCTGTTATTAAAGATATTTAATACATTTTTAATTTAATTTGAATTTCATAGTTAATATTAAAAGGATTTTAGTGACAACAATATTCAACTTCGACAAATTCTGAATAAAATAAAAATAGTAATTTTAATTTTTGATGAATTAGTGTTTTTTTCCGTTACTATTTCAAACATTTTAATTTTATGATAGTTTAATCTTTATTTTTAACCATTATATCAAACTTGATATAGTACAATAGATGTAAATAATGACATAATTTCAAATATACAGAGCAGGTGTTTTTAATTGCATTTTTCATCCATTTATATTATATTAGAGCTAGATTCTAAAGTAAAATTATAACGAGAATTTTTCGGATTTATTTTTATCCTTTAATTGCCTTCACTAAAAATTTTCAGCGTTAATAATAATTTTAAAAACATAGTTTACATACGTATAGTTATTGTTATATTAGAAAAGAAATAGAAATAATTACAAATTTCAAATAATTGTAAATGAAAATTTCCATTTATTCCAAATAATATAATTTCCAAAATATAATATAATTTCCGAAATATTAATAATATAATAATAATAATATTTTATTTAATATAATTTCCAAATAATAGTATTTGGACGGAATTTTACAATGGGAGGGAATTCCACAATGGGAGTTTTACATACATGGATGGGAATTTTGCAATGGTTTGACATACGTGTGATCAAAATTTTACAATGGAAAAGTTGAAATGGAAGTTTTACATACGTGCAGAATTTCGTAATGGATGTTTTATTTGAACGAATTTGACGGAATTGTACAATGAGTATTAATTTTACAATAGGAGTTTTACATACGTGGGATGGGAGTTTTGCACTGAAGTTTATCCATATTTTTCCATCAAAATTTTACAATGGAAAAGTTAAAATGAGTTTTATATACGTGCAGAGTTACGCAATGGCTTTATTTCAATGAATTTAGAAGGATTTTTGCAATGAGATCGAATTTCATAACAGGAGTTTTACTTAAGTGGGATGAGAGTTTTGCAATAGAAATTTAATATACCTGGATCGCAATTTTTTCAATGGAAAAGTTAAAATAGGAGTTTTATATACGTGCAAAGTTTCGCAATGGAAACTGGCAATATATTTGGACGGAATTTTACTATTGGAGTTTTACGTACATTGATGGGAGTTTTGCAATGGAAGTTTAACATACTTAAAATCAAAATTTTACTATGGATAAGCTAAAATAGGAGTTTTACATTAGTACAGAGTTTCGAAAAGAAAGTTTTATTTCAACAAATTTGGACGGAATTTTACAAATGGGAGAAAATTTCACAATGGAAGTTTTACATGCATTTCAGAGTGTAACAAATAAAATGTTGATAACATACTGCTATTTTATATCATTTTGTTCAGAAAGATAAAAAATAATATATAATGAAAAATTATACAATACAATAATGCATAATGCAATCAGTTGAAATTAAAATAAAAAATAAACATACTTTTTTATTTATTTTCTTTGTAAATTGATATTTTCAATCATCATGTGAAAAAAAAATCATCATTTTATTAATTCTCTGTGTCTGTATAACTAGTAAAAGTATATTTAGCATGAACCAAAAAGTAATTAACTTTTTAAAAATTAATCTTATATTAATAAAAAGTTTTTAATATTTTCGTTTTCTTTTACTTTAATATTAAAAAAAAAATGCATTTTAAGAAAATTATATTTTTTTCTTTTTTAATTACAATTTTTTTTTTTAATTCTTGAATATAAATTTGTATGCTTATAGGAAAACTAAAATCAGTACAGTGTTACAATTTAAAAAAATTTATTTGTATTTAAATTAAAAATAAATGATTTAAGTCATAAAAAAAACCAGTACCAATACTTCAATCTGTGCTTCAAAAGTTACTTAAAAATGAATAATTTAAAAAAATTATTTTATTTTATTTATTTTTATAAAATTCATTCCACGTATTGTATAAACAATGTATCGTTTTTCTAAACAAAATGCAACTTTTGTTCGTGACTAAAAAATATTTTTTTTTTTTTTTGTTCTTTAATTCTGGAATATAAATTTGAATTACACTGAAGTGACAAAAGTCATGGGATACCTCTTAATATCGTGTCGGCCCTCCTTTCGCCCGGCGAAGTGCAGCAACTCGACGTGGCATGGACTCAACAAGTCGTTGGAAGTGCTCTGCAGGAATATTGAGCCATGCTGTCTCGATAGACGTCCATAATTGTGAAAGCGTTGATGGTGCAGGATTTTGGGCACGAACAGACCTCTCGATGATGTCCCATAAATGCTCGATGGGATTCATGTCGGGCGATCTAGGTGGCCAGATCATTCGTTGGAATTGTCCAGAATGTTCTTCAAACCAATCTCCAACAGTTGTGGCCCGGTGACATGGCGCATTGTCATCCATAAAAATCCCCATCGTTGTTTGGGTACATGAAGTCCATGAATGGCTGCAAGTGATCTCCAAGTAGCTGAACATAAGCATTACCAGTCAATGTTCGGTCCAGTCGCACCAGAGGACCAAGTCCATGCCATGAAAAACAGCCCACACCATTACGGAGCCACCACCAGCTTGAACAGTGCCTTGCTGACAGTTTGGGTCCATGGCTTCGTGGGGTCTGCGCCACACTCGAACCCTAACATCAGCTCTTACCAACTGAAATCGTGACTCATCGGACCAGGCCACGGTTTCCATTCATCTAGGGACCAACCGATATGCTCACGTGCCCACGAGAGTCGCTGCAAGCGATGTCGTTCTGTCAGTAAAGGCACTCGAGCCGGTCTTCTGCTGGAATAGCCCAAGAAAGCCAAATTTCTCCTCACAGTTCTAACAGACAAGTCCCTTGTACGTCCCACTTTGATTTCTGCGGTTATTTGACGCAGTGTTGCTTGTCTGTTAGAATTTACGACTCTTTGCAGACGTCGCCGGTCTTGGTCGTTAAGTGCAGGCGGTCGACCATTGCGCTGTCCATGGTGGGATGTTATGCCTGAAATGTCATACTCTCGGCACACTCTTGACACAGTGGATCTGGGAATGTTGAATTCCCTAACGATTTCCGAAATGGCATGACCCATGCGTCTAGCTCCAACTAACATTCCGCGTTCAAAGTCTGTTAATTCCCGTCGTGCGGTCATCATCACGTCAAAACCTCTTCACATGAATAACTTGAACAGAAATGAAAGCTCTGCGAACGCACTGCGCATTTATACCTGTTCTACGCGATGCTACTGCCATCTGAAAATTTGCATATTGCTATCCCATGACTTTTGTCACTTCAGTGTATATCTTGAATTGAATTATATCTTAAACCTTTGATTCTTGAATAAAATTAAAATTAGTACAGTGTTACAATTTAACAAAATTTATTTGTATTTACGTTAAAAAACTAAATGACTAAAGTTATTAAGAAAATAACCAGTATCAATATTTATATCTCTGCTTCAAAATTCACTTTAGAAAATAAAGTTATCTTATTTATTTTTATAAAATTCCTTCCATGCATTGTATAAACAAATTATAGTTTTTCTAAGCAAAATACAACTTTTGTTCTAGAAGAAAAAAATGTTTTTTTCTTGTAAGTTATTTAAAAAATAATCATTATAAATATTTGCATCTTTGTTTAAAAATGTACTTCAAAAAAGTCTAATTTAAAAAATAAATTTATTTTTATAAAAGTCATTCCATGTTTTAAATATGCAAAGTATCGTTTTTCTAAACAAAATGCAACTTTTCTTCATGACTAAAAAAAGGAGTTTTTATTTGTAAGTTATAAATATTGGTAATGGTTATTTTTTTAATATCTCTGCTTAAAAATGTACTTAAAAATGAACGATAAAAACATTTCATTAATTTTTTATAAAATCATTCCAAGTTTTGTATAAACAATGTATCCTTTTTCTAAACAAAATGCAACTTTTGTTCGTGATTAAAAAAAAAGGGTTATTTTTTGTAAGCCGTCACTACTGTAGAAACTGTCATGGTTGGCGGTGCATACATAGTAATAAATGCTGTTCTTTTGTTTTTGCTCTGATAAATTGCTCGGTTCACGGCGCCTAGTCAAGGAAGGTTTCACACATAATACGCCTGTGAAACGTATTTTTTCCTTTACGAAAACACAAACCACTAGCATTTCATGTATATGTCTTAAAAATTTTCACCTCTGAGTGATTTTTATCTCGCTTATTCCCCATTTAGAAAACAAATTTCTATTTCTGAAGTGCGTAGAAATACTCAAACAGTCATTTGAAGTTGAAGATTTAAGATGTATATACAGATTACGAAAAGACGAAACCCCGAAAAGTGGATCCATTTTTACGTTAAATTTCGCCCAATATAAAATAAGTGTTTTTTAAACATTTCAACCGTCGACTGTTGTCTTTATATGTCGTATTTTCTTTCCACTCTGTTTATTCATTTATTTTGTTGTTGTTGTTAATTCCACTTGGTCGACAGCAACATCTAGACCATGGGTGGCAAACCTGGAATAGGAATATATAATTCAGACCGTATTTAATAAGAATCTTTAATTGAATTATATATTTGTGAAGCTAATGCTTCTCCTATAGCATGTTTCATTTATTTAAATCAGAATATCACTGTAATATAATGTAGCAATTCTATCTTTCATACTTTCGGATTTGTTGATCCATACCATAAATCTGTAACCTTTTCAGTTTTATTGGTCCATACCATGAATCTGCAACCTTTTTTATCTTTATTGGTCCGTACCATAATATGCAAACTTTTTAGTTTTATTGGTCCGTACCACGAATATGCAATTTTTTTTATTTTTATTAGTCCATACAATGAATCTGCAACCTTTTTAGTTTTATCGGTCCATACCTTTAACCTGCAACTATTTCAGTTTTATTGGTAACCTACCATGAATCTGCCACTTTTAAATTTTATTGATCCGTACCACAAATCTTCAACCTTTTCAGTTTTATTGGCCATACTATGAATCTGCAACCTTTTCGGTTTTATTGGTAAATACCATGAATCTGCAAACTTTTTATTTTATTGGTCCGTACTATGAATCTACAACCTTTTCAGTTTTATTGGTCCGCCCCACGAATATGAAAATTTTTTAGTTTTATTGGTCCACACTATGAATCTGCAACCTGTTTTAGCTTTATTGGTCCATACTATGAATATGCAACCTTTTCAGTTTTATTGGTCCGTACCACGAATATGCAAATTTTTTTAGTTTTATTGGTCCACACTATGAATCTGCAACCTTTTAGATTTATTGGTAAATACCATGAATCTGAAACCTTTTCGGTTTTATTGGTCAGTACCACGAATCTGCAACTTTTTAGCTTTATTTGTGCACACTATGAATCTGCAACCTTTTTAGTTTCATTGGTAAATACCATGAATCTGCAAACTTTTATTTTATTGGTCCGTACTATGAATCTACAACCTTTTCAGTTTTATTGGTCCGCACCACGAATATGCAAATTTTTAGTTTTATTGGTCCACACTATGAATCTGCAACCTGTTTTAGCTTTATTGGTCCATATTATGAATATGCAACCTTTTCAGTTTTATTGGTCCGTACCACGAATATGCAAATTTTTAGTTTTATTGGTCCACACTATGAATCTGCAACCTTTTTAGATTTATTGGTAAATACCATGAATCTGAAACCTTTTCGGTTTTATTGGTCAGTACCACGAATATGCAACTTTTAGCTTTATTTGTGCACACTATGAATCTGCAACCGTTTTTTAGTTTCATTGGTAAATACCATGAATCTGCAAACTTTTATTTTATTGGTCCGTACTATGAATCTACAACCTTTTCAGTTTTATTGGTCCGCACCACGAATATGCAAATTTTTTAGTTTTATTGGTCCACACTATGAATCTGCAACCTGTTTTAGCTTTATTGGTCCATATTATGAATATGCAACCTTTTCAGTTTTATTGGTCCGTACCATGAATATGCAAATTTTTTAGTTTTATTGGTCCACACTATGAATCTGCAACCTTTTTAGATTTATTGGTAAATACCATGAATCTGAAACCTTTTCGGTTTTATTGGTCAGTACCACGAATATGCAACTTTTTTAGCTTTATTTGTCCACACTATGAATCTGCAACCTTTTTTAGTTTCATTGGTAAATACCATGAATCTGCAAACTTTTTATTTTATTGGTCCGTACTATGAATCTACAACCTTTTCAGTTTTATTGGTCCGCACCACGAATATGCAAATTTTTTTTAGTTTTTATTGGTCCACACTATGAATCTGCAACCTGTTTTAGCTTTATTGGTCCCTATTATGAATATTCAACCTTTTCAGTTTTATTGGTCCGTACCACGAATATGCAAATTTTTAGTTTTATTGGTCCAGACTATGAATCTGCAACCTTTTTAGATTTATTGGTAAATACCATGCATCTGAAACCATTTCGGTTTTTATTGGTCAGTACCACGAATATTTTTTTTAGCTTTATTTGTCCACACTATGAATCTGCAACCTTTTTAGTTTCATTGGTAAATACCATGAATCTGCAAACTTTTTATTTTATTGGTCCGTACTATGAATCTACAACCTTTTCAGTTTTATTGGTCCGCACCACGAATATGCAAATTTTTAGTTTTATTGGTCCACACTATGAATCTGCAACCTGTTTTAGCTTTATTGGTCCATATTATGAATATGCAACCTTTTCAGTTTTATTGGTCCGTACCACGAATATGCAAATTTTTTAGTTTTATTGGTCCACACTATGAATCTGCAACCTTTTTAGATTTATTGGTAAATACCATGAATCTGAAACCTTTTCGGTTTTATTGGTCATTACCACGAATATGCAACTTTTTTAGCTTTATTTGTGCACACTATGAATCTGCAACCTTTTTAGTTTCATTGGTAAATACCATGAATCTGCAAACTTTTATTTTATTGGTCCGTACTATGAATCTACAACCTTTTCAGTTTTATTGGTCCGCACCACGAATATGCAACTTTTTTTAGTTTTATTGGTCCACACTATGAATCTGCAACCGGTTTTAGCTTTATTGGTCCATACTATGAATATGCAACCTTTTCAGTTTTATTGGTCCGTACCATGAATATGCAAATTTTTTAGTTTTATTGGTCCACACTATGAATCCGCAACCTGTTTTAGCTTTATTGGTCCATACTATGAATATGCAACCTTTTCAGTTTTATTGGTCCGTACCACGAATATGCAAATTTTTTAGTTTTTTATTGGTCCACACTATGAATCTGCAACCTTTTTTAGATTTATTGGTAAATACCATGAATCTGAAACCTTTTCAGTTTTATTGGTCCATTGGTATTCAGTTTTTATTTCAAATTTTTTGTTTTTGTTGGACTAAAGGTCACATTTACTTTACACAAATTCCGGTAATCCAAGACTTTGTTCCAGCATATATTTAATTCTTAAAAAAAAATTATTTGTGTTTTTACTAATACGTACCAGATGTGGCGGTAAATAATAATTATATTTTTAAATACATACACGTTATACAACGCACACAAGCGTCTTGCTTTGGGACATTGCCACCATTAATTTCCACTAGTATCATTTAAGACAGGGGTGGCAAACCCAAATGATTCTGGGGGCCACTTTGGAAATGCATTCTAACTCCACGGGACGCATATAAAATTATATATCCCCCTATTAGATTTAGACCCACTATAGACATCTTTTTGGTGTGAAAAATTGAAACATAATGAGTTATTATTATTGTGTTTACTATTATTCTTATATGTAAACATCGATAATAAAACAATAATGATATTAAACTCATATTGTAAAAAGAAATATATAACACTAAAAATGAAATCATTAAAAAATATTTATTTTACTAGTGCAATATTTGTTTCTCCACTCTTTCACTTAGCTTTTTGCAAATCGACGTGCGCCACTCATGATTTCGCAGAATATAATTTAATTATTCAGCGAAACTCATAACTGTAAAAAGTCATAATTAAAATAGGCAATATCTGTCACATATTAGCAAGAATATTATTAAGTCAAATATTAATAACTAATAAATATTAATAATTAATAATTTTTTCTTATAAATTCAACAGTTAATTTTTGAATTTATGAATCCACACATAATGTATTTTTAATACATTGGTTTTCACTACTTTGGCCATTATAAAATAAATAGATTTTGTAAAAGTGTGATAAATCTCACGGGCCGGAAAAATGTACAAGGCGGGTCGCGGGTTGGCCACCCCTGATTAAGGATTTTTTTTTTTTCGATTGAACAAGAAAAGCAGAGTGCGTGCCGCCAATACTTTTGATTTGGCTCGAAACTCAACACATTTAGCACACGAAATAAATATGACGCCAATTCTAATTCACTTTTATCCTCAGTGGCGTTGCCATAGCAACAGAGATAAGACTATTAACCAATCCTTGATTCCAGCGCTATTTGCTAAAAATAAAAATATTTATATATTTTTTTTCTTAATTTCCTTTCAATCATATGATTCTCTTTCAAAACATATTTGAAAAAATTGAGATTTCCTGAAATATCTAAAATGTGAAATATATAATTATAATTATTTGTAAGATTTATAAAACGTTCTTTCCCATAACGCCATATTACTGTGTCCAAAAAGTAACACAAATTTTCAATTTAAAATTCCCGTGGCTTATGGAATTTCAATTTTTTTCTTGTTTAGATTAGGTTGGGTTGCTGGCACTGTCCTTGACATCTGTGTGAAATTTGACGTCAAAATATTCATGAGTGTTTGAATTACGCTTGGCTTTGTGAGACGCTAAAAGTGATCCCGGCGATTTTCGAAATGTCTGAATTAATTGGACAAAGAACTTGCGTTAAATGTTGTTTGCGGAAACGTATAGAATGTTGCAGAAGGCATTCAGTGAGCATTACTATATCGGAAAAAAATTTTTAGATGTGGTATTAACAGTTCAAACAAGGAAGAGAACGCGTTGAAGACGAAGAGCCTTCTGGTCGACCATCAACCTCAATCGACGAAGCTCACGTCCGAAAAATTAAAGATTTGGTGCTTGCAAACCGTCGATTTACAATTAGAAACCTTGCTGATGAAGTTGGAATTTCAAAAGGATCGGACAATTCCATTTTGGGTCTCAAATTCGTCAAATCTCGATGGGTACCGAAAACAGTGAATGCGCCAGCTCACACTGCATTGATTCTTCGTGACCTTTTCGCCAAAAGTGAAACCCATATCGTTCCACAACCACCGTATTCACATTGTGTGATTTCTGGCTATTCCTAAATTCATCAGTCGATTGAAGAGATTCAACGTGCATCGCCGCGCGCTTTCCTTGCCGATGACTTTTTAGCATGCATTGAGGATTGGAAAAAAAGTTGGCATAAGTGCATTGTCTCCAGAAGGATGACTTACTGAAGAATTACTGGAAGAATTCGGAAGAATAAATAAAGAGTTTTTGAAAAAAAAAAATTGGTTTTACTTTTGGGCACAGTAGTATTTCAAACAGCGGAGGTTTGTTGCCACTTACTAAAATATAGAACAATAAATTTATTTTCTTTCTTTTTCATTATTTTTTTCTTCTGATTAACAAAGACCAAACGATTTTAATTGAAACTCAAAGCACGAAGGATAAAATAATTAAGAAGGTTGAAGGTTTATTGATTCAACCTTGTAACCTTAAGATTACCAAACGATACCAAAGATTACCAAACGATAAACGTCACGATTATTTCATCCAATGAACGTAATAAAAAAATCAATTTATGAATCACGTAATTTTCGAGTTCAGAAGCTTGTAATTATGTCATGTCTATTATCTTTAATCTTTTATAATGGGAGAGAGACAAATGAATAAGATTCATTAATAAATCACGAAGAAAATTATGCTAATTATTATTTTTCACTTCTAATGGCCGTTTTATTCTATTTTATTTTTTTAAGCGGAAGTGACAAATAAGAACAAAGCAATTTCCATATTTTCAATTGTGATTTATGTTATAATAAAATCTCTTACAATTACATTTCATTTTAATGTTGCTGAATTATGAAGTTTTAGACCAAGGGTGGCCAACCCAAATGATCTTGCAGGCCACTTTGGAAATGCTTCCTAATTCCGCTGGCCGCATATAAAATTATATATCTCCATATTAGATTCAGACCCCCTATAGACATTTTTTTTTGGACTGAAAACTGAAGCATAATGAGTTATTATTTATGTGTTTACTATTATCCTTACATATAAACGTATATAATATAACAATAAACGCACATTTTAAAGAAACACTAAAAACTATAACACTAACACTAAAAACTATAAAACTAAAAACTATAACACTAAACACTAAAAACTATAACACTAAAAATGAAATATTAAACATATATAAATTTAAACGAAATAAAAAAAAAAAAATGAAATCATTAAAAAGTATTAATTTTACTACTGCGATATTTGTTTCTCCACTCTTTCACTTAGCTTTTGCAAATCGATCTCAATTTGGGTATTTGCACATCGTAATGGTTGTTGCAGGTTAGTGCTCTTTATGTTTGAGCGTGTTTTATGTTTGCTCAATTTCATTTTAGAAAAAGCGATTCGCATGTGTAAGTTGAATCAAAAGCGCTAAGAACTAAGAGTCTAGTTTTCTGTACTATCAACAATCAACTGTGCATATCTAGAGACAGTCACTGAGGTCAATTAAAGTGAACATAGAACTTGTTATAATAGATATTCCAAGATGTGCTCGCATTATGAATTGGCAGAGTATAATGTAATTATTCTGCGAACTCATAAAGGCAATACATCAGGCATACAGGCAATATATGTCATATATTTGCAAGAATATAATTTTAAAATCAAAGTTTTCTCATAATTTCGGCAGTTAATTTTGGAATAAATGGATGCACACATAATGCATTTTTTAATACATTGGTTTTCACTACTTTGGCCATTATAAAATAATATATATTTTGTAAAAGTATGATAAATCTCACGGTCTGGAAAAATATTCAAGGCTCCCGCGGACTGGCCACCCCTGGTTTAGAATTTCTAGAATTAATTTTTTATAAAATTCTTAATTACTAATAATCTATAAAAGTAAAGCAAGATATTTGTGAGTGCATATATTTCTCATAATTTATAACACTTAATTTCTATTTTTTTTTTTCCTCAATGTTTATTTTCTATCAGTGTGTAGTTCTAAATTTTTAGAATAAATTCTTAATAAATTTTTATTAATTAATTAAATATAATCAGTCATTTTTTTCATTTTTAAATTATTCATTTAATCGTTTGCTTTAATAAATTTTTTGTTTAAAAGTTGCAAAAGATAAATACAAATTTTTTTGATAATTAAATGTATAATTTGAACGATCATAACTTAAAATAGCTGATTTTATACAATTAAAAAATATTTTCTCTGGAATTTATAATTTTTTTCATATAATATATAACCGAAAGTACCAAATTATTAGTAAATAAAAAAATTAAATGTAAAAATTAAAATTAAAATATTAAATTTTAGCAAAATAAAATTAAAGCTTTTAAAACACCAATGATAAAAAAAAAAAACCGTTTGCTTTTATTTATTTAAATTTAATTAATCTTTTGTAAACATTGAAGGGATTGAGGTTAGTAATTCTTTTATATTTTTATTCTTATATATATCAAAACCATTTATTCTTAGATTAAATCTCTTTTTTTCTCTTATTATTGTCAAACAATAAAGATCGCGAATGTTAAAAAAAGTTTTTTATTTAAGTATAAATTAAGCATTAGTTTAAGCGATAAATTTAAATTAAATGCGGAAATACTCAGAAAAAGAACAATAACGCAAGAATTTCAAGCATTAACCATTTTAAGATATTGTCATAACTATGTGATATATTTCCCTTTTGTTATTGTAAATATTTGAAATTAGTATTAGTATTAGTATTATTTATTGTTTCAAATTTTGTAATATTACATACATTTAAACTACATTCTGAATTCCTTTTATTTTCCGATTTTTTAAAATTTTGCTGTATTTGAATATGTTAATTATTAATGAATTCTATTTCTATTATCAATTTTTCTATATCTCAATTAATCTCTGATTATTTAGAAAAAAAAAATACTAGAAATACAATTTTTTAAAAAATTTGATTATTTACATATTTAAAAGAACTTATATATATATACATATATAAATAAATTAAAATATTAAAATAAATATATGTATATAAATTAAAATATTAAAATACATACAATATTTAACACATTTAAAGATAGATAATTATAGATTGCTCCCCTTTTAAGCCAAAAATCCGAAACTGGGAGACGCGCAGGGTGCGCGAAATATAATCCTCTCGGGATGAAACATTTTGTTACAGACAGGAAAAGGTACGTGTTATAAAGGTTCCATACCCAGCAATGGGACAAAATTAATGATTGTGGAAGTGAGAAATTGGATTGATTACGATGTTCAAGTTATGCAACAATTATTTATTAAGTTTTCAAATAAACAAATATCAACAAAAAAGAAAGAAAGGCGTGACATTCAATCACACCAGAACAGTTCTTGGCAGCTACTGATGAAATTCAGTTACTATAAAGAAGGCGTTGTTGATACTGTGCAGTAGGTGTTGTCAGACATACGAAAAGAGCAATTACAAGATTAATTTTAATGTAAGTAAATTTCAACTTCAACATTTATCATCATCATGAGTGGCGCGACATCCCCGTGATGCACCAAAGTCGCCTGCCTGCCGGTAGATTTTTAGACGGTCGATGTTTCTTTTTAGGGGGTAGTGTTAGCGCTACGCCCAATTCTCTACAGTCATAGTAGGCAGAGATCTACAGTTTAAAGTGTATTCCGAACCACTACAAATATCAATGGCACCACCGGGAATCGAACTCGAAACCTGTGGCACCGAGCGCTAGTCAAATAGAGCAATTTGAGTCTAAATAAATTATTAGTACCTGATCCCAATTTCTGGACAGGCAGTGGAATTCGGCTGGAAATGCGGAGCAATATCTAGAACATTTTTATTATGATTATTTTGTAAGAAGTTAATTTCTCTCCAAGTATTTAATGGGGGGGAGGAGGTTGAGTTTGGTTTGTCGCTCTATGATCAGTTTTTGCACTCTTTAGGCGAATTAGACCGGGACGTACAGTTTAACGTGGATTTCGAACCCCTGCCACAGCTGGGATTCGAACTTGAATCCAGTGGTACCAAAGGCAGGAGCGCTAGCCAATAGGCCATCAGGCTGTAGGATAATGTTTTGAGGAAATTGGTCCGCGGTGACCACGACCAATTTCAATGTTTCTTATTGGTTTATTTTTATTTACATTTCTTTCATGAGCTATCTGTGGGCAAATTGCATACGAAATTATGATAATTAAATAAATATTTACGTTATGGAATGAAAATGTTTTTATCATTGTATTTGCAAACTTTTTGTTTTCTATGCATATTTACATAAATAGATTAATTTAAGATGTAATAAAAAATATACTTTAACTAATTAAAATTATTAAGATAATTGCCAGTCATTATGTTAATGCACGGTGACTTGAAGTAAAGTTTTTTTATTCTTTTAGCAATTTTATTTTCTAAAGACATTATTTATTCATAGCCTTTGGCAACATCAATGAAAATAGGCATACTTTATGAATATTCTATCAATATTCATTGTTTTCTTTTTTTTTCTACCTCGCAAATTTATAACATTTTTACCATTATTTGTTGCCACAAAGCGTTCAAATCCTTAAAGAAACAAAAAATTGTGCAATCATCATTTTTGAAACATATTTTTCTGTTGTCAAGTATAAAGAATAAAAATATGGTAATGACCAAGAATTTTAAAGTTTTCTAAATTGGAAACATTATTGACTCAATGAAAATTTCGAAAATTCCACGAACAAATTTGCATATAAATCGTTTGGCTAGCCCACTCATTATGCGAAAAAGAAAGAAAGAAAATTAGAAGTAAACAAATAAGAACCTTGTTTACGTGGAAATTTATTAGGAAATGATTTTTAATAATTTTTGTGCCTAAAGTATCAATTAATTCCCACGCACATTCACTTATTAGTGACTTTAAATTCTAAAAATACTTGCATTAAAAGCTTAATTGTATTCTGTTTTACACTATTTTTAACATTAATTAATTAATATTTTCTCTAGATATTGCAGATTTGCAGACGATAATCCTTGTAATGCAAACGAACTTATTTTTTTAGAACAATGTTTGAATAAACATTGACTTCCAAATGTAACATACAATCTATATTTAATGTATAATTATATGAAATTTCGATGAATATATTGTTATACAATTATAACTATTATTAATAAAATATTATAATATAAAATATATATATACAGGGTGATTATAATTAAAGTTCCACTTTAAAAATGCTGTAAAAAAAAGAACCACTCATCACAATGAGTTCAACTTTGAACTGAAGATACTTGAAGAAGAGGGAAACGGTATGGCATAAAAAAAAAATTTCAAAAATAGTGCCACCGATTTTTCCCTCCTATTGCTGTGGTGGATGGGCTTTCCACTAACAGTGTCACAACTGTTAAATGACTTGGAAGTCATTTTTTCCGTCAGTAAAGCGCGTTGAACACTACAGTTGGTTTAATGTGCAACTCATGCAAAATACGTTGTCACTTTGATTTAAAATATCCCTTCCAGCCGAATTCACTTTCTTTATATCGCTTACATCGCCATCTATTTACACACTTTAGAACTTTTTTTGATGCCGTACCGTTTCCCCTTTCTTCAAGTACCTTCAGTTCAAATTTGAACTCATTGTGATGAGTGGTTGTTTTTTTTTTACAGCATTTTGAAAGTGGTACTTCAATTATAATTACTATGTATATGCTATAATAAATAATTTTATAAATATTATTAATAAGTTATTGTATAAATTGGATTTAATAAGGAATATATTTTCTCTTAGCAATCATGAATTCTTGGCATCATTTTATGAAATAATTAAAAAAATTTCGATAAAAAATTTACTGTTAAAAATAGTGAAAAATCGAAAACAAATAAGAAATAATCGATGACATGTTTTATAAAAAGAATAAAAATAAATAACTGAATTTACTCTAGAGATATTTTTGTTTTCTAAAATAAATATATAAATAATAAATAAATTTTTTAATAATAAATAATAAATTTTCTAAAATAAAAATTCAGTCAGACAAAAATGTTTATATTTCTGTTTTTATTTATATGCGGTTAGTTAGTAAGAAAAATTAAATCAAACGATTAACTAATAATTTATTTAAGTTTAAAATTGAAAATAAATAAGAAATGATCGTTGTTTTTGACATGCTTTATAAAAAGATAAAAATAAATGAATGAATTTATTTTAGAAATATTTTTGTTTTCTTATATAAATACTTAAATAATAAATAAATTTTTAATAATAAGTAATAAACTTTCTAAAATAAATAATCAGTCAGAAAAAGGTGTTTAAATTTCCGTTTTTATTATTATACAGTTACTTATAAGAAAAACTTAATCAAACGATTAACTAATAATTTATTTAAGATTAGAAATTTAATTAGTCTTAATACTTAAAAATTATTTTAAAATTTAATTAGTCTTAATGCCTGGAAATTTAATTAGAAAATTAATAAATCTTGATACATAGAAATTTAATTAGTCTTAATGCCTGGAAATTTAATTAGAAAATTAATAAATCTTGATACATAGAAATTTAATTAGTCTTAATGCCTGGAAATTTAATTAGAAATTAATAAATCTTGATACATAGAAATTTAATTAGTCTTAATACTTAGAAATTTAATTAGTCTTAATACTTAGAAATTAATTAGTCTTAATGCCTAGAAATTTAATTATAAAATTAATAAATCTTAATACTTAGAAATTCAATTAGTCTTAATACTTAGAAATTTATTTAGTCTTAATACTTAGAAATTAATTAAAAATTTAGTTAGTTTTAATGCTTAGAAATTTAATTAATATTAATATAGTTAGTTTAATACATTTGTAAATCAACTAAGTTTTTCTTTAATCCAAATGTATACCAAGATTAAATTAATAAAATACAAAGATCTTTATATAAATTATGATTTATTTTGATTTACCATATAAAAGTACGTATACAATATTTTTGTTTGGCTTTTTTTATTAAACATCTCCAAAATTCAGATACAATTTATCTTAGCATACTACTTATGAAACGGTAAATAGTTGAGACTACTTTGACTTGTTAATGTTGCTCTTGTATTGTATCTGGGAAATATAAGATTTTGTTGAAATGTCTTTCAAGAGTAACCATTTGAATATAGCATTAGAAAAAAAAATATTAAAAACTAAACAATTTAAGTGTCGATGACAGACACTTGATCACATTATACACCGAGTCTATTTTCTTTTTCCTCGTAACAAGTGATTCTAAAGTAAATTTAATAAATTTCAACAAAAATCATCAAATTAAAAATAAATTTCTATATTTTATTCGTAAATTATTTAAATAAGCTTACATATATGGAACGAAAGTTTTTATACATATTCAACATATTTAAAAAAATTCAGACAATAAAAAAAATATCTACAGCATTAAAAACAATTTAAAAACAAATCCAACTTATATCTATTTTTAAAACAGCAAGTCTATTATTACTTGATAAACTCATGTAATCATGTAAAATGACGTAAGTAGCTGTTTGACTTTAATAAGACTATTAGTAATCTAAATATTTTCCAAATAAGCTTATGTTAGGAATATTAATAACTTCTATTGCATGTAAAATAAAATGAAACGTATATACGACTAAAACAAAAACAAAGCTAATATACAAAAAGTGTTACAAAATATCATTAAGTTAGGCTTAATATTCTTTTAAATCTGATAAAAAATGGCGAGATATTCTTTTTTTAGTACAAGCATGAGAATTTTGTCGGAAATTACCGGAAGTACAAAATAATTTCGAAATATTTTGATGAGATAAATGTAAAAAAAACATTAAGTTTGAAAACAGAGTTCAGATTAAAAAAAAATTATAAATAAATATGCATTAAGAAAATTTCCCAGACAGATTCGAAATTTCGAAAATTCTATTTATAAAACTCACTAAAAAGGAAACAACTATGTTGAAATGCGGAAATTTTAAAGCGTCTATTTCCTGAATGATGTAAAACCCATTAGACCCAATTTTTATTTGTTTGTTATTTTTTTTTTTTTCATTTGGAATGGAATTTTTGTATTTTTTTGATTACCCGGATGTAAAATATTTATTAATACGGATTAAAGTCAGAGATGGCATAGTTAACATAAAACATTAAAATAATATAATTAAAATATAATAATAATATATTATATAATAAATAATAATATAGTTAAATAACGATAAATATATAATTAAAAAATAATAAATAAGAACATGTAAAGAGCTATGACGTCATTCGTAATTCTTATGCAGACGATTTTTGAACTAAATATTTTTTAAAACGGAATTTAAAAATAAAATAATTAAATTGATTAAATTATGTAATAATTTATCAAAATTTTATTATAAAAAGATATTTAAAGCAAAACTAAAAAAAAAAATTTTTTTTAAATTAACGGATGGCCGTTATGCTCTACAGTTAAAAAGAATTTAATTTGAACCAAAACGCATAACTGCAATCTTAAACAAAAAAGTCCTTCACTATAAAAAATCATATTCAGGCAAAAATTAGCTGTGGTCTCATGCCCTTTGAGTTAATAAGCACTGAAAATAGATAATTAAATATAATAATAATATATTAAAAGATTTATTTAGTTTAATAAAATTAAAAAATGAAAAATAACAAAAATTTAAAAAGTGTAGATGTTGATGAAATCAGTTGCATGACGAAAAAAAAAAAAATAATAATAATAACTGATTAAAAGCGAAATTTTCAAAATCTAGGCAGTTGTAAGGAATTTAATTTAAAATATTTAGAACAGTGTCAGGTCTTTTAAGTTAACCATAAACTTTTTAAATTTAATCTAAGAACAAAATAAAAACTATAGAATTCCAAACAATTTTTCTTGAAATAAAATAAAAAATAATAATAATAAATTATAAAATAATAATTTCATTAGCAATTTTATTAATTTTCTTGATAATAAAATTGCTTTCACCAGAAAATAAAGTTGTCTTTGCTTTCACCAGACGATCTTTTTTTTTTACAACGATTTTACACTATTTAATTGTTTTATTACTAATTATATTATATTATATTATATTTTTATTTTTAAACTATTGGTTTTATTATTTGATTATTTTATAATTTAACAAACGCATATTTTTATAACAAAACACATAAAAGCAATCTTAAAATAATAATAATAATAATAAAAATAGAATTCCAAACGATTTTCTTTTCGTGAAGAATCGCATTTTCAATTAGAAATAAAATCGTCTTTGCTTTCAACAGACGATACTTTAGAACAATTTTACATTGTTTGAAAAAGTATCAATAAATCATATTCAAGCAATAAATTGTTTTCATAAGTTATCATTCAAGATTGAAAAAAAAAAAATAGATTAAAAAATAAAAAAAATTAAAGATCTCCAAACGATTTTATAAAAAAGCACAAAAAAGGAATTTAATAAAGAAACACATGAAAGAAATTTAAGTATCTCGTGAAAGAAATAAAAAATAATAAGCCAATAAAGTGCCAAGGAAATCAAAAAAGATTGATCGAGAGCATGAAAAATTCTCCAACCTAAGACAATACACATAATTTTATGAGTATTAATAATATAATTAAAATATGTAAATATATGTTTTTATATACATCAGTGGGCTACGAGTTCCACACGTATACCCTACAAAATGGGCGATGAAGGAAGAGCAATGCCTTACGGGAATATTTTAGGAGTAACTGAACCGCATTCACATGTCAAATGGGTGAAAATCCGAAAAACTTATTTCAGGCAGACTGTCGATACGAGACGCTTTACTAAGGTTGTCTAAATCACCACCGAGACTCCTCGTTTCTGAAAGCAATGACTGTAATGGAACATAAAACGCACGAAACATCAAAAATCATCACTACTGTCATTAAAATTTGATGGTATTATAATACATAAAAGTCGATGGTCATAAAAATATTAACCATTGATCATAGCCATAGAATATAAGATTAAAACTGAATTCATCTGTCAAATTTAACCAAAATGATTCAGATTAATGAGTCTATTAAATATTATGAATTCAGGAGTCATAACAGCAATTAGCGATTATTTTAACTGGAGTTTCATTAAAATTTTCTTTTTGACTTTCTACAACCTGTACCCAATAGCTTTTGGTCTTGAGTCAAAGGTTGGATCGATTTTTATTTAAATAATGACTAACACCGAACGCCTTCTGAATACGAAACGATTTTTAAATTTGCTTACATATGAAAAAATAAATAAATAAATAAAACAATAGGATAATGTTCTTTTTAATATTTATTCTTTGTTCATTTAATAAATTTTGTTGAATGTTGGATTTTGTAAGGTGTCATGGAAAATAAAAATAATAATTTTTTTAGTTCATACTCACATACCTGGCCCCTCAATCAGACTTGATTGTTTTCATTTCCTTGATCACTTTTTTGTTTCCTTGACTACTTTCAAATTTCCTTAGTGTTCTTTTTTTTTTTATTAAATTCCTTTCTCCGTGCATTATTATATAATCGTTTGGGATTCTGTTTTATTGGAATTATTATCGTTTATCATTATATGTTTTATTGGAATTATTTATTTATTTATTTATTATTTGTTGTTTATTGGAATTATTAATATCGTTTATTCTGTTTTATTGGAATTATAAGTTATGTTTTATTGGAATTATTTATTTATTTATTTATTATTTGTTGTTTATTGGAATTATTTATTTGATTTGTTTTATTGAAATTATTAATTATCGTTTTTTGGAATTAGTATCGTTTATCATTATATGTTTTATTGGAATTATTATCGTTTATCATTATATGTTTTATTGGGATTATTTATTTATTTATGTTATTTATTTATCATTTGTTGTTTACTGGAATTATTAATATCGTTTGGGATTCTGTTTATCATTTATGTTTTATTGGAATTGGTTATCATTATATGTTTTATTATTATCGTTTATCATTATATGTTTTTTGAATTATATCGTTTATCATTATAATTGGGATTATTTATTTATTTATGTTATTTAATATTTGTTGTTTATTGGAATTATTTTCGTTTGGAATTGTTTTTTATTTTATTAAATTTATTAATTTATATTTGAAATTTATTAATTTTTTATTTTTTCTCATGTTTTCTTTTTATAAAATCTTTTGAAATTCTATAATTTTTCATTTTTATTTAATCTGTTTTCTTTTTCAGTTTTGAATGGCAACTGATGAATATAATTTATTTCCTAAATATGATTTATTAATACTTTTTTTCCTTTGTTTTTTTTTTTTTTTTTTTGTTTAAAATTACTGTAATGCGTTTTTTCCTTACATTAACTTTTAAAATTGATGAGTATACTGTTTATCTGTCGAGGCCGATTAAACTTTATCTTTTATATTTATTTTGTTATCGGTTGGTTTTGTTTATAAATAGACATAATTAAAATTTAAAAATTCACATAATCATCTCCATACAGTTGATAAAAGACGACAAAAACAATTCTGTGCGTAGCTACTAAAAAAGTAAGAGAAAAAAATGGAAGAACTTTTATTTACGTGGTTTGTCTAATCTTTATCAAAAATGTAAAGTATATTGCTTTATAAAGATTTTTTATACGATATTTCTTTTTTTTATCACCTATTATAAATTCATTCTTATCATGTACTTTGATTAATATTGAGTTGTACAATTAAAGAACGAAACACGTTAAATGTCATACTTTGTAAAAAATATTTACATTAGATAGAAGAAAAATAATTAAACAACAAAATCGAACATTGTAAAAAAAAAAAAAATCCCCATTAAAACAACACAGCTATCTGCCCTGAATAAGTCAGCAAACAGTAATAACGATTATAATTAACACTTGATTCCAAGTCCTCACTTAATAAGTCAACAACACAAAGAACCAATTTCCCTTACATTTCGTCCTGCCTTTTATTCCACTATTTGAATCCTTTCGGGTTTTTTTGTTTGTTTTTCCCTCTCGTTGAGAAAGTAGTTCTTCCTGTTTGTTCCGCCATTGTTGGAGTGCAGAAGTAATAGCACCCATTTGCGCTTAATTGAGTTCGCACTGCTTGAGAATATAATTGTTTTTTTCTGAGATCCACTTATCATAATGCCCGCTTTACGGAGGCTTTTGGGAGAATTGCAAAAATTGTACTACTTCCTTATCCGTTGCTTACTTTGTGAGTCGTATTTCCACGCTAGAAGTGTTGTTCAGAGATATTAAGTTTTCGTTTTTGTCTCTTTTAGTATCATTCTACGATCGAAGGAAAAATTTTGATGAAAATAGATATTTTGTAGGTCAGTGTAGGAAAAACATGGAAGTATTTATCTATTTAGCATTGCTTACAAAACTCTCAATTTCGTATGGAATATGGAATAATATATATGGAACAATAATCTTTAAAATATCGAATAAAACAATAATTTTATAATAACAAACGATAATTTTAAAATATAGGATAAAATAATTTTGTGATAATAAATAATAATTTTTAAAAACGGAATAAAACAATAATTTTGTGATAATAAATAATAATTTTTAAAATACGGAATAAAACAATAATTTTATAATGACAAACGTTAATTTTTAAAATATGAAATAAAGTAATTTTATAATAACAAAAGATAATTTTTAAAATATGGCATAAGACAATAATTTTTAAAATATGAAATAAAATAATAATTTTTAAAATATGGAATAAAACAATATTTTTTTAAAATATGGAATAAAACAATAATTTTTAAAACATGGAATAAAACAATAATTTTTAAAACATGGAATAAAACAATAATTTTTAAAATATGGAATAAAACAGTAATTTTTAAAATATGGAATAAAATAATTTTATAATAACAAATGATAATTTGTTGTCGCCATTGTAGCAGTGCAAAAGTAATAGCACCCATTTGCGCTTAATTGAGTTCGCACTGCTTGAGAATATAAGTGTTTTTTTTCTGAGATCCACTTATCATAATGCCTGTTTTACCGAGGCTTTTGGGAGAACTGCAAAATTGTACTTCCTTATCCATATCTTATATAATTACTTTGTGAGTCGTATTTCCATGTTAGAAGTGTTGTCAGAGGCATTTTTTTGTCTCTTTAGCATCATTCTACGATCCAAAGGAAAAATTTTGATGAAAATAGATATTTTGTAGGTCAGTGTAGAAAAAGTATGGAAGTATTAATCTGTTTAGCATTGCTTACAAAACTTTCAATTTCGTAATATGGAATAAAATATATATGGAATAAAACATTAATTTTATAATAATAAACAATAATCTCCAAAATATGGAATAAAATAATTTTATAATAACAAGCAATAATTTTTGAAATATAGAATAAATTAATAATTTTAAAATATGGAATAAAACAATAATTTTTATGATAATAAATAATTTTTAAAATATGGAATAAAAAAAAATTTTATAATAATAAACAACAATTTTTAAAATATGGGAAAAAAATTTTTGTAATAACAAACGATAATTTTTAAAATATGGAATAAAACAATAATTTTCTAATAACAAACGACAACTTTTAAAATATGGAATAAAACATTTTCTAATAACAAATTTTTAAAATACGGAATAAAACAATATTTTTTAAAATACGGAATAAAACAATAACTTTGTAATAAAAAACGATAATTTTTATAATATGGAATAAATTAATATTTTGTAATAATAAACAATAATTTTTAAAATATGGAATAAAACAATATTTTTAAAATGAATAAAACAAAAATTTTGCACTAATAAACAATAATTTTTAAAATATAGAATAAAACAAAAAATTTTATAACAATAAAGAATAATTTTTAAAATATGGAATAAAGCAAAATTTTTATAATAATAAAGGATAATTTTTAAAATTTTGAATAAATTAATAATTTTGTAATGATAAACAATAATTTTTAAAATATGGAATAAATCAATAATTTTGCAATAATAAACAATAATTTTAAAAATATGGAATAAAATAATAATTTAATACTAAACAATAATTTTTATAATATGGATAAAAATGTTAAAAAATCACATCTATGTTTGATTTTAGTTGATTTTTAAATCAACATATCGAACATGTATTATAATCAAAGAGGAGAACAATTTTATGTATCATATATGTTTTCTATTTTGCATGAAAATAATTGCCTAAAAGTAGATGATTAAGTTCCAATAGTTATTGTTTAACAAGACTTAAATGTAAAATAGTGTGTTATCTGAACATGATACGCAAGAGTGAGCTTTACAATGTAACGTCTGTCATTTGTTATTCATTCATTTCTTTATTATTTTTTTATTTTTTTGCCATTCATTTATTCATTTTTTTCGTTCATTCTTCTTCTTTTACTTTTTTTTTTTTTGCAAGGAGATATATCGCTTTATGCTCAAGCAGCTAAATTATAGCATTAATAGTTATAGAGAAATTACGAATAGATTTTAAACAACTTAATGATAATTTAAAAAAAAAAAAAAAAAAATGTTTAAGGTAAAAATGATCAAGTAAGTTAAAAGTTAAAAATAAAAAGAGACTGAAATTAAAAATAATTAATTTTCATTGAAAAAACCAGAATTATTTTTAAATAAGTATATATATATATATATTTCTTTTTTTTTTCAATATGGGGCAAAAGGTGTTTTAAAGTGCAATTGAAAGAAATTAACATGCGAAAATTTAATACATTTAGAAAAAAAAAAATTATAAATCAATAAAATTTTAAAAAAATACGTTAAAACGCTTTAAAATATTAAATATTTGACCATATATTCCGTTGATTTTATTTTTGTCGAACTAAGAACTTCTTTTCTTTTCAATATATAACGCTTGATATTCTTATATTTGTATTTATATTTCGAATGATGATTAGTTTCATTCTATAAGACAAATCTGTTGGCTTCCAAATTTTGATTTACAGCTTTTTTATAATTCATTAGAAAAAACAATTGAATAATTAAACTAATTGTTTGAGTAAATTTTATAAATACTTTTGTTTATTTATTCTTTTCATAAATTAATTTAATTCCTTTCAAATTAATTTCTTTATTTAATTAAAGAATTAAATTAATTAATTCTTTAATTTAATTAATATAATTCTTTTTTAATAATTAATTTGTAGATTTTTCAGAAAGAAAAGGGCTAGCTAGAATTCTTATATAAATAAAATGAGATATAAACAACTGAATATTCCAAGCAGACGATTTTATATAAAATGTGAACTGTGTATTTTGATTTACTGCTTATTCTACCATGCTTTTTATAATATTTCATAGTAGGAAAAAAAAATTGAACAGTTAAACTAATTGTTTCAGTAAATTTTATAAATACTATATTCTTTTATAAATGCAATTTAATAAATAATTTGTAGATTTTTACAAATTATGCTTACATGATTCTTATATAAATAAAACTAGATAAAAAACAACTATAAATTCCAAGCAGACGACTTTATTTAATATAGTGAGCTGTGTATTTTGGTTTACTGCTTATTCTAATGCTTTTTTTAATATATCATGGTAAGAAAAAAATTGAACAATTAAACTAATTGCTTGACTACATTTTATAAATACTGTATTTTTTTTTTATAAATGTGATTTAATAAATAAATTGTAGATTTTTCAAAAAGTAAATGCTTCCTTGATTCTTATATAAATAAAACTATATAAAAAATCTGAATATTATAAGCAAACTACTTAATATATGAATATTCAGACGATTTTACATAATTTAGTGAGCTGTGTATTTGGATTTACTGCTTATTCAATGATGTTTTTTACTGCATTTCAGGATAGATAAAACAATTTGAACTCGTAAACTAATTGTGTGAATTAATTTTATAATAGTATATCATTTCTCTAAATTCAATTTAATAAATAATTTGTAGACTTTTTACAAAGTAGGCTTGATTGATTGAAAACAGCTGAATATTCCAAGCAGACGATTTTATATAACATGTTGAACTATGTATTTTGATTTACTACTTATTATATTATGCTTTTATAACATTTCATGCCAGGAAACAGGATTGAAGAAATTAACTAATTTTTTTGAGTAAAGTTCGTAAATACTATATTCTTTTTGTAGATATAATTTGTAGATTTTTCAGAAAGTAAATGCTCGCCTAAGTCTTATATAAATAAAAGCAGATAAAAACAATTGAATATTCTAAGCAGACGACTTTAGATATGAATATTCTAAGCAGACGATTTAATATAATACAGTGAACAGTGTATTTTGATTTACTGATTTTTTTTATAATATTTCATGATAGATAAAATTATTTGAACTCTTAAACTATTTGTTTGAATAAATTTTATAAATACTTCTTTTTTCCATTCTTTTTTATAAATGAAGTTTAATAAATAATTTGTAGATTTTTCAGAAAATAAATGATTGCTTGATTCGCTAGATAAAAATAACTGAATATTTCAAGCAGACGATTTTATATACGGTGAACTGTATATTTTGATTTGCTATTTATTCTACAATACATTTTATAACATCTCATGATAGGGAAAGGAATTGAACAATTAAACTAATTGTTTGAATAAATTTTATAAATACTTTCTTTTGTATTTTTTTTATAAATGAAATTTAGTAAATAATTTGTAGACTTTTCAGAAAGACGTAGATTTTTCTGAAAGTAAATACTTGCTTGATTCTTATATAAAACCAGTTAAAACAAATGAAAATCCCAGCAGACGACTTCATTTAAATATTCTAAGCAGATGATTTTATATAATATTGCGAGCTGTGTAGAGAAAATATTTAAGTTGACAAGAAAGTACATTCGGTTTTTACAAATTACTTTCTTGCCAACCCTATGCATTTTATCATGAAGATTAAAAATCAATACGAGCCTATATAGAATGCGAAAACTAGAAAACTTTTGTGAGGTATTCATTCAATGGTCAACGCATTCTATTGGATTTATAATTCGATTGAATTCTTTCAGAAATTCCTCCGAGTTTTCAAAACAATTCAAAAGCTTTGATCTAAGGAATTTCTTTCCATGCGAGAATGCTAGGAAGAAGGAGCCTGCTAGGAAGATGTAAAACTTTGCTCATTAAATTTCGATAATTTCATTAAATCAATATTTTATGAGTTATGTGAAGATTAAATCTCCGATGAATGGGTATTGTTGATAATAGATAATTTTAAAAGGGTAATAAAAAGAGTTCTTTCGAAATAAAATTTTATCAGAAGTGCTCCAGTTTTATGGTTTCTAATAGTTAAAAAAACTGGATTCTCTCATAAATTGTTGAAAAGGACGCATTAACCTCCTAATTTGTAAACAATAATGTAAAATATTTCTTTTGATATTTTTGATGAAATGAAAGTGATTTTTTAATAAATATAGGTGTACTAAGTGTTTATTTTATATATGCCAAGAACTGCCCATCAGGTTATGAGGGGAGGACTTATAGAGGTATCTTTTCCACCTTTGTGTGTCGTATGGGAAGAAACGCGGAAAACTCCCATAAGTCATCCTAATGGATGCGAGACCTTTAACACCCATTATTACAATCAATATCGAGCCTCCTCGTTTCTTAAAACAATGACTGAAACCTTTTACACGTTAGCGGTGCGCAATACCAATGGGCCAAACTGGCTTAACCTTTTAAATTATTTATAGTAATGTAAACAGAGAAGGGAAAGAACTGTGTTAGTACTTTCGCTTTCATTATAAAATATTTGGATAAATCACAAAATAGGGGCCATTGTGATTTGGACACTTTTTTGTGTTTCAACTGAGCGAAAAGTCGCCAAATGTGGTAACCAAAGTTTCTTGCCCAGTTTGCGATTCATTTCACTTGCAATTAAAACAATTTTTTAGGCATACTTTGACGAAAATTATTTATGACGCCAAATCCCCTTTCTGACATTTTACCAAAATTTTTATATGCACAAAAAATTGCAAATATTAATTTGATAATATATGCAATTATGATACATGTACCATAAATCAAGCATATATGGTATATGTTGCATTTTTTTCAGTGGTGTGTTTAATCGGAAATGAAACAAAAGATAATGTTAAATTATAATTAATATATTCGTTTTAACTATCGCATAACTGATGCTACAACAAAAAAATATTCTCAAAAATAATGATAAATATGTTTAAAAGAATACAAACGGCCCAACAATAGAAAATTTTGTAGGTTTAATTGCAAATCTGCTTTCACCAATTTTTTAATAATTTTAAGATTGTTCCAATAATTGCAATAAAAAATCGTTTTAAAAAGAATATTCTTTTTAGATAAAAAGCAAATCTTATAAAATTTGTTTTGTTTGGTGAAATAATATTAAAATTTGTGATGTAACTATTGTCTCGATTTTTGTGTTAACCTTTATCCAGTTAACTGTGACATATTGTATGTTAAAAGTATAATTGATATACTTTGATTTAAAAAAAAAAATAATTTTAAAAATTAAATTTTACATAAAATTTTAAATAAATTTAATTAGCACATTTAAATGAATAAATATATTTAAGGTAACAATATTGATTATGATAAAATAAACAGCCAGCAAATGATCTATAAAATATTTCCTTTAATCGTTTCAGATTTATCCAGGACACAACTAGAAAAATTCATGGATTGTGGCAAGGATGGGTTTTCAAATGAGGTATTTATGAAATCACAATTTTTTAAATAATAATTTTTTCTTAAATGGAATTGCAAATAATTTGAATTAATAATTTATGCTTACATTCCGAAAACATTACTCTATGCATTAAATATTAAAATATTGTTATATCTAAGATTTTAGTTACGTTCTTTTTTTTTTTTTTTTTTTTTTGTACTTTATTTAAATAATAATAACTGTTTATCAAACATTTTAATAGTTTTGACAAGACTATATTAATTAATTATTAATGTTAGCATTTTGTTTATAAATATAAAATTTTAAAATAATCACAGTGTTTTAACTCTTCAACAATATTTCAGTTCAAAACTACAAGCGCGAAATTACCATTCGTAGAAGAAGAATACAGCACAAATGAACTTTTTTTTAGAAAATGAATCGCTTTAAAAAAATTGGTATACATAAAATAACTGTTCCCATTTTACATTTAATTGTTGCATTCGACGAATATTGAAAGTTGGCCGATGTGAAATCATTATTAAATGTACTATTGTACAACTTCCCATTCTACCTTATACTTTCAGCTTTTTCTCTCCTAATAATACGATTATATTTATACAGTTATTTATAATTTCAAAATAAATTAAACCTTCTCAACAATATGTTTGCTTCCATGATTTTTTATGTTGGTCTTAATTTAGATTAAAACAACTGAAACTAATTTAATAATCAAATTGTAAATTTCGTAGAATATGCTTGTTTTATTTAGTCATGGATCTCATTATATCTATACTATATTAATAAAATTAGATAAAGAGAACTGAATGTTACAGACGATTTTACGGCAGACGATTTTATTTAAAATAGCAAGCTGTGTTTAAAAAGTATTTTTTTTATTGCTATCGAAAATTATTTAATTTTAATAAAAGTCTAAAATCGTTTGCAAAAAAAAAAAAAAAAATATTACAAAGCATCTGCAATACTGTAGTAGAGAAAAATATTTTTTATAATAATTCTAAAATATTCTAAAAATAATTATTAAATATTCTATAATAATTTTTTAAAGATATTTTAAAATATTCTATAATAATTCTAAAATATTCTAAAAATATCTATTACATATTCTATAATATTTTAAAATATAATTTTTTTATTATATTTAATAATAATTTTTATAATATTTAAAAATATTCTATAATAATTATTAAAAATAATTATTAAATATTCTAAAGTAATTTTTATACTATTTTAAAATATTCTAGAATAATTTTTATTTTATTATATATTAAAATATTCTAAAATAATTATTAAATATTCTATAATAAAAATATTCTAAAAATAATCATTAAATATTCTATAATAATTTTTTATAATATATTTTAATATTCTAAAAATAATTCTTTAACCATACGTTCATGTTTAAATGGAAAAAAAATTTGAAATTGTGTACTAAAAGTTGTTGCCATTATCGTTTAGTAATTCTTCCATATAAAATACCCAATAACTTGATAAAATTCAGAATTAGAAATCTGGCATAAGCTAGAAAATCTCGACGAAATTTGACGTTACAAGAATAATATGTTGTTATTATGCCACAAGTTCCACAACATTATTTTATCAAATTGGCGTGTAAATAGGCGATGTAGAAAAAACATTTCACGCTTAGAAAAAGATGAGATGAATGGAGTCGTGATCAGAAGTGTCAATTCAATAAAGCAGAGGTGAAAGATACGTCAGGCGTAAAATGCGAATCGAAAAAGTACTGTAATAAAGATGCATAACATTTGGGAGTACATTAGCCCGTCATGACTTATGAAAGTACTGCTAAATAAAATAATGAAAATTATCTTATATATTTCATTATATTTTCAATTCCTTCTATTAGTTCACACTCTCCCTATATATATCTTGTTAAAATTTTCAATCGTTCATAAAATACTTTTTATTTATCCACTCAAGTTCAAATACATTTTTTTTTAACTTGTAGTGAATGACACTTGATGTTAATACAGTTTTTCAATATTAATTCAGTAATTAAATTGAATTAATTAATTAATTTTAGTTTTTTTTTTAAGATTTAAGTTTCATATATCTGCCAATAGATGGCACCAGATAAACTTTAAAAAATGAATGAAATTATTTATAAAGGACTTTCTGCAATAGAGTGAAAAAAAAAAAGTTGGAATTGATTTAAAAACATTTTTTTTATATTACTTGTTTATCATATTTTGTTGCTAATTAAATAATAAAAACATTTGTTTTTACATTTTGAATCGATTTTTGCAGCAGCCAATCATATTAATAATATTTTGTGTGGTATATCTAAGAAAAATGTTTTTGTTAGTTATTTCAATACATAGGAAACCAATTTAACTGATATAAATGCAAAATTAGTAATTTATAAGTCAGGTGTAATTGAAATCTTGTAGCATTTTTTTCTCACGGGAAGAGTTTTGGCATTTTATTCCCATGTGACTGAAATATCTTATTTGACAAGTATATAATAACAACCCAACACTCGAATTGGACAGCAGACAAGCAGTATTGTGGGCAGTTATATCACATGCAATTAGTGCTTTGTACTAATGAGAACAACCTGTCACTCAAATTTGATAGATGATATTCGCTTTCATGTATAATGAGACTCATGAAATTAATGATTGCCTGAGACGAGACTTTCACAGGTCGAAATAATTGCAGATGGAATATGAACTATACCATGAGTTGTTCTATCGTGATTGGTGATAGACCATGGGTAGAGAAATGTCTTCTCCAATTAGAAGTGAGTGAATCTGATCCTCCTCCCTCTTGAAGGATTGGTGAAGAAGAGAGTTATGCCACCAGAAGTGTTGTATTTCTTTTTTTCTCTGAAGTGACTGGCCGAGTATCCGACTGAATTTCAAAGTGAACCCCTTATGGTTTCGTGTATCACGCCAAGTGATAATTACGGTCTGCCGTAGACATGGCTTATAAATTAGATTCGATGTAGACTCGAGAACTCTGAAAAATCTGCGACCTTGAAGTGGACTATACTTGTGATTTAATCATGCACTAGTAATCAAATGCTACTTTTATTTTTTTTCATATCTTTGTATAATAATTCAGAGTTCATTATGTATATATGTATGTTAGTGCTTGCAAATAAAAATTAAAGTGTTTCTATGAACCTAAATGTGGCCCACTTCTTGAAACCGTTATAGGTCTTATAGGCCGAGACGTTGCAACCACCATCAGATTAGAGACAAATAATACTTTTGCAAGTTGAATATTTTCATTGCACGCTTAAAAATATGGTGAAATTTTAACTTTTTCTTCTACAGTAAATGTAATTATGTAAATTTTTTACGCAAAAAGTATTATAAATGAAAAGTATTAAAACTTGATCAAAATTTATTCACAAAACTTTTCAAAGAAATTGGCATATACCATCATTCATTGCATTTTAATCTTAATTGGTCATTTAATTATGCATAATTTCACTTAAATACCGTATGTAAGTATTATTAGAATGCCTAAATCATTTTTTTTTTGTGATGTCATTTCCAAATTGCACACGACGAACCCAACTAGATTTATGAAAATTGCAAAAAATGGTGGAAATTTTTTATTTAATTTTTGCCAAGCCTTCTGTCGATATAAAATGCACAAAACGTAATCATACAAAAATTAAATTCTTCTCTTCTCCAAAAATAATTTTCTTAAAATAGTTAAGCAATTATTTTCATTAACTCAATTAGATCTTGAGCATACAATCTTAATAATACTGCAAGATAATTTACCAGCTCTGCATGATAAAAAAAAACGACATCGAACAAAATAACCCTAAATAATAAATCTTCTAAAAGGCTTTTATTCAATACTTAAATATCTATTATAATTCGAAATTGCCAATTTTCTTGAGCAGAATTCAAGTTAATTGAAAAATAAATTGAGTATTCACTTACCTTGAAAGGAGCTTCTAGAATTACGTCGTGAAAGAAGCAAATAAACTTTATTCGATAAGCTCAAAGAATCGTTTTGCATTCATTTTTGATTGAAGTGAATTGAGAAGCAGAATAAATTAAGCTTCTTTTTAAAAAATAAATAAAATTTCTGAAAAAAAAAAAAAAATCGTTTGACGAAAATAAAATTCTTAAGTGCTATCAAGTATTCGAAAATGGAATGAACATAAAAAATTGATTGCCAAACGGAAAATCAAAATTTAGACAGAATTGCATAAGAATTAAATTTAAAAACAAGAAAACGATTAAATTGGATACTAGGATGTAATCGAGAACAGATAATTGACGCGAGCAGACATGTAAAGAAATGAAATAAGAACGATTCCATTTTTATTACTTTTTTGGATAATGAAACTGGCAATTCGTGAAATGTTTTTGTTGATTTAAGTGATATCTCATATGGCAGAGGTGGATAATTAATTAATTGCTACTAATTTATTTTGAAGTAATATTTAGTATAATACATCGATTAATTTTAAGAAACTGCTATTTTTTTTATGGTTGTAAAATGTTAAAAGTACATTTTTATTTTCTGTTAATAAATTAATTGCTACTAATCGGCCTGTCTTGAAGTAATATTTGGTATAGTATATCGATTAATTTTAATAAACTGTTACTTTTAATGGTTATAAAAATTTAAAGTACATTTTATTTAAATTTTTATTATGAAATATTTAGTGTCAAATATGAGAAGGGAATATTTTAAAAAAATTTGTACATATAATTAAGTTATAAATTAAATTTTAACTCTACAATTTACTTTACCTTCATAATCTAGGAAGATATATATGCAAATATTAAATGTATTTATTATTTATACGTTTTCTTTACATAGCTAGGAGAGTTAGTATTTCAAAGTTTATACTAACGAAGGCACAGTACACACTTTTATTACCGATTCCTATAAAATTCTATTATTTTAGTAACTGACATAGAAATATTTTTCATTAAATTTATATTTGATTGTCACAAATAACTTTTTATGCATAAAGTCTATTTCAAAAATAGGTAAATGGAAAACATATACGACTTACCAGAGTCAGAAATTTAGTAAATATGGCGTCATTTATATTTTTTCATGTTCATGAGTAAATGTTCTTTTTATGTAGAGATTAAATAGATAGATTTTTATGTAAAAACATTTTGAAATTTTACTAGTGCGCTAAAAATTTAATTTTTTTTATGTTGATTAATGCCTTATTTCTTTTATAAATTAAATAAATATTTGAACAATAAAATTGTATACCATTTTTGTTAAAAATAAGTAGTTATAAAAATGTAACGAGCATTTAAGTATGTTTGTTTTCAAAACAAGTAATGAATAATCATTTCACTGATCAAACGGCTTTGATCAGTGAAAACCATAAAAAAAATTCCGGAGAAATAAAAAGTAATTAATTACTTTGTTGTACTGAAATTTGTCAGAACCTGGAATGAAACGTAACTGTTCTTTTCTTCTATGCTAGTACATAAACAAGCGTCTGGCATCAAGCATCATTATGCCTATTGAATAATCATGGCATGACTCAGTGTAAAAGTCCATGACCACAAGAATGATCATCGATTATAACTGTACAATGGACGATTAATAAAATTATAATTGAACTGTCACATTTAACCTAAATGTTGCATATTTATGAGTTAATTGCATGTTATCAAATGCGGAGTCATACTAGTACTTATCTGAAGTTTCATCAAAACTCACTTTATGGCATTATGTAACCTATAACTAACAGCATTTTTATATCGAATCAAAGATGAAAAAAGATTATTGATTAAATAATGGCAAATAAGAAAAGATTTCTTGAACGTGAAAAGATTTTTAAATGCTTCTACATAACGAATAAATGAACAATATTTTAAGAATTTTTCTGTGAAATCGATCTTTCATGTGCTTCTTTATATAAACGTTTGGAATACTACAAACTTTTATTATTTATTTTTTAAAATTTCTTTCCTGTATTTCTTTATATAATCGTTTGGAAATCTACAGTCTTTTGTTATTTATTTTTTTAAATTTATTTCGGGTGATTCTTTATATAATCGTTTGTAATTCTACATATTTTTTTTTTTTATTTCTCTCATGTGTTTTTTTATATAATCGTTTGTAAATCTACACTCCTCTGTTATTTATTTTTAAATTTCTTTCATGTATTTATTTATATAATCGTTTGGAATTCTATGATCTTAAATTATGTATTTATTTTTTTAAATTTCTTTCACGTGTTTCTTTATATAATCGTTTATGATCTTAAATTATGTATTTATTTTTTTAAATTTCTTTCACGTGTTTCTTTATATAATCGTTTGGAATTCTATGATCTTAAATTATGTATTTATTTTTTTAAATTTCTTTCACGTGTTTCTTTATAAAATCGTTTGGAATTCTACAGTCTTTTAATATTTATTTTTTATAATTTTTTTCATATGTTTCTTTATATAATAGTTTGTAATTCTACAATTTATTATTATTATTATTTTTTAATTTCTTTCACGTGCTTCTTTATAAAATAGTTTGTAGTAGTTAGTTTTTTATTTTTTATTTAATCTGTTATCTTTATTCAGTTTTGAACGATAACTGATGAACATAATGTTTTGCCTGAATATGATTTATTGACAGGTTTTTTTTTTTCGTTTGCTTAAGATAGTTGTTTGTTGATACATTAAATTTACTTGTATATCGGCCGATTACATTATTATTTTCAATTTTTTTTAATATTCAAGATTAAAATGTTTTTCACTTGTATGTGTTCATCCAAAAGATATAGACATGTTCCTGCATTTACTAAGAACAGTTATGATTGCTTTTAATTAAGTTCATTACAATTACTATTCTTTTAATTTATCTCATGATACCAGAAAGTCATTTAATACTTTTGATTTAACAAATTTTCAATTGATGTCTTATAATTGTACACAATTTTTAATTTGTTCTGGAGTGAAAAACTGGTCCAATTTGTCAGATTATAAAACATTTTAAATATTTTTTTAAATAACAAATTGAAAACTTGGTAAACATAACTATACATTAAAATTTACTTTTTACACACAAAAACTATACAAATAAAACCTATATAAGTATTTTTAGTTCTTTGTAGCCTAGATAGACTGAAATGATTTTTACGTGTTCAAAAGAAGAGAAAAAAATATTTCATTTTCAGTAAAACCCATGATGTATTGATTTACGATTTAGAAGCGAGATGTCAATAGTACAACTGATTTTTTTTTTTCATGTTTTTACATGACTCGAAAAAAGAATAAGACTTTTAGGAAATCCGAATTCTGTAAATATTAAATATAGTAGGTAAACAAGGCTCTGTGGAAATTGGAAAGTTTTGAGCAAATATTGAACATTTCATGGAAATCACTCCTTTCTGTACACACAAATTCCCTGAAAATAAATAGAAATGGAAGTGTACATAGACAAATAAAAAAAAAAGTATGCCCCGTTCAGGGATAACCTCACTTCGAGTAATGGGTTTCAACGCAAAAATTTATTCTTTGGTAAAATGCGGAATTTTAAACACCATATAATTTTAAGCATACAGAATAACTTAGATTTGAAAAACTTACATTTTGTGATGAACTAATGGTAACAAGAGGAGTACAAATAAAAACGAAATGATTTGTAGGGTTTTTTTTTTTTTTCATTCAAAAAGTTATTGCTACTAAACTTGACAAAGCATCAAAGTTCACATTGCTATTAGAATGAAAAACGTTTAGTGTGTTTGGCAGGGGGCCTAACAATAGGAAAGCAAAACTCCCTATGGCAAATTGGCCCAGGCTTCGGCCTGAACAGAGAGGCTATAGGTACAGGAAAGGTCTGACATTTATTTTTACAAAATAAAGTAAAATTTATTAATCCTATACTTTCTGGCGCTCTGTACCACAGGTTCCGAGAAAATGGGGCCGTTAGGATATGTCGCCAACTTAGCGATAAGTTTCAAGTGTAGCAATCTAATTTCTTGTAGTGCTTGCAATTCACTTCATTTAAAATCGCAACCCAGTGGCCTGATAGCCTAGTGAATAGCGCTTTGGTGTTCAGTACCATAGGTTTCGGGTTCGAGTCCCTACGGGGCCATGGATGTTTGTAATGGTTCGGAATCCATTTTAAACAGTAGGATCGTAGAGCGTTGCGGGGGTATTGTTATTCCGCCTCCGTAGCTTATCTTCAAGCTAAACGCACCTCCTGGGTAGTGCTAAGTGAGTAACGTCGGTGCAGCCCTTTTTTATGGCATAAAAATGATAACTAAGTATTTGCCAGGTGCATTAGAAAAAATATTGGTACTTACGTATTAACGGTACCTTGGCGTTTTTAAGTGTCGCCTATGTAACAGCTACAGATTTGGCGGTTTTTAAGTGGCGCCAATATAACGGCTGCAGATTTGCTGAGTTTTGACGCCATTTTGTAGTGCTACGAAAATGCGTATTTGGGATTTGCCAGAAACAGTACAAGATGCAATTTTATTTTTCAGGAGCGAAATATTTTACCAAAACAATGAAAATGTCCCAATTCCCATGACATGCATCATTTGGAATTTTATTTATCAGAATTCATATGGCGACAGCATCAGGGAGAAAAAAAAAAAGAGATTGTTTTGAATCCATGTTAAACTCTATATCGGCCTGTTTTCCACTGAAATCCGTCTGACTAATTTGTGTTTAAATGAAGTGTTTTTGACTAATTTGTGTTTAAATACAGTGTTTTGAATTTTGAAATCGTTTTGATTTTAAATGAAGTGTTTTATATATTTTATTATTTGGAATATAAATTTTCATATATATTTTATTATTTGGAACAAAAATTTTAAGTGTAGATTGGCGCCACTTAAAAACCACCAAATCTGTAGCTGCGGTTGACGCGTTTGCACTTTATTGGCGCAACTGTCGCCAAGGTACCGTTAATACGTAAGTACCAAAATATTTAATAAATTTAAGTTACTAAAGTGATAAATTTAAAAAAATGCGTAGGAAAATTTTGAAAAGTATTCATTTGTATGAAAAATATATCGCAACCGGTAGTAATAGTAATAGAAATAGTTACGCGTTCATAACTATACAACAAAATATACAAAAAAAAAACAATATATACAACTTTTATACAAAAAAAAAATACGAATAAAACCTATATGACTATGTTAAGGTTCTTTGTAGGCTAGATAGACTGAAATTATTTTTACGTGTTCAAAAGAAGGAGAAAAAAAAAAATATCCTTTTTAGTAAAACCCATGATGTATTGACTGAAGATTTAGAAGCGAGATATCAATAGTATACCTGATTTTTTTTAATGTTTTTATATGAGTCGAAAAAAGAATAAGGTTTTCAGGAAATCGAATTCGGTAAATATTAAATATAGTAGGTAAACAAGGCTGGGTGAAATTGAAAAGTTTGGAGCAAATATTGAACATTTCATGGAAATCTCTCCTTTCTATACACCCGAATTCCCTGAAAATAAATAGAAATGGAAGTGTGCGAAGCCAAAAAAGAGAAAAAGTATGCCTCGCTGAGGGATAATCTCTCTTTGAATAATAAGTTTCAACACTGAAATTTATGCTTTGGTAAAATGTTTTGGTAAATTTTAAACACCATATATTTTAAGCATGCCGTATAATTCAGATTTGAAAAACTTACATTTTGTAATGGACGAATGGTAACAAGAGAAGTACAAATAAAAACGAAATGATGTGTAGGTTTTCTTTCATTCAAAAGCTATTGCTGTTAAACCTGACGGTGAGTCAAAGTCACGTTACTATTTGAATGAGAAAAAGGTTTAGTGTATTTGATTAAAAGTTTTGAAGGTTTGGTAAATGTTTAGACATCATCCATGTCTATCAAAGTCACCATATCTCAATGCATTAGGATAGAAGGATTATTAAAATTCATCGACTTCATGTAGAAAAACTATGTATAGAAAATCATTTGACATCACATGTTGGAAAACTTGAAATTCTTATGTACGTTGATATACTTAGCATGTTGAATGATACTGAATGTTCAAACACCCGACATCCTTAAGTATGTTGACAAGTGTTCATTCAACATCAGGAGGAAAAACTACGCATTTTTAAGCATTTGACATCCCGATGCATGTTGAAAAGTATTGAACATCTCTATGTATGTTGACAATTATTGAACATCAATACGTATGTTGACAAGTGTTCATTCAATATACATGATGAAGCACTATGCATTTTTAAACATTTGACATCCCTATGCATGTTGACAACTATTAAATATCCCCATGTATGTCGACCGGTGTTCATTCATCACGTATGATGAAAAAAATATACATTTTTAAACAATTAACATCTTTATGCATGTTGACAAGTATTCAACATGCATATTGAAATATTTGAAATCTCTATGCATGTTATAATACTTGCTATCTTTATGCATGTTGACAAGTATTCAACATGCATATTAAAATATTTGAAATCTCTATGCATGTTATAATACTTGTTATCTTTATGCATGTTGACAAGTATTCAACATGCATATTGAAATATTTGAAATCTCTATGCATGTTATAATACTTGCTATCTTTATGCATGTTGACAAGTATTCAACATGCATATTGAAATATTTGAAATCTCTATGCATGTTATAATACTTGCTATCTTTATGCATGTTGACAAGTATTCAACATGCATATTGAAATATTTGAAATCTCTATGCATGTTATAATACTTGTTATCTTTATGCATGTTGACAAGTATTCAACATGCATATTAAAATATTTGAAATCTCTATGCATGTTATAATACTTGTTATCTTTATGCATGTTGACAAGTATTCAACATGCATATTGAAATATTTGAAATCTCTATGCATGTTATAATACTTGTTATCTTTATGCATGTTGGCAAGTATTCAACATGCATATTGAAATATTTGAAATCTCAATGCATGTTATAATACTCGTTATCTTTATGCATGTTGACATAGCTATGAATGTTAAAACCTTTCATGTTGACATTATTATTCTGTATTATGCATCATGACATCTCTATGCATGCTAACAAGTATTGAACATGCATAACAAAAAATTTGAAACCATTATGCATTTTGACAAGCATTCAACATGCATGTTGAAGCATTTTCCATATCTGTGTATGTTGAACAATGAATATTATAATAATTGTTATCCCTATGCATGTTGACATACCTATGAGTATTAAAACATTTCATCTCACTAGGCATGCTGACATTATTATGCATGTTATATAAATATATATGTTATGTAATTTAATACACATAGTATTATTATTATTATGCATATTGACATTACTATGCATGACGATATTACATGCATCGTGAAATACTTGACATCACTATGCATGTTAAAGAACTTCACATCTCTATTAAAGTTAAAACACTTGGCTATCACTAGGGATTGCAATATCGGACCAAAAGTTCAATACCGGTATTCGGCATTTTTTAGATCTTAATACCGGGATACCGGTTTTAATACCGGTAGTAGAAATTTAAGAAAAAGAAAGGAAACACAGGTGTTTCTTTGTTTTATTTGGCAGTTTTATTAGAGAATGTAAATACCACAAAAAAAATTTGTAATTTATAAGCTATGACAGTATATAAAGAATCGCAAAAAAAATAAAGGAACATCTTATTTATTTAGAGTGTAAATATCACTATTCAGTCTGTGAAACTATTAAAAATTTTTGAAATGTGATCTTAAAAAACATAATGCATCAATTGTACTATCTTTAAGCCTGGAACGTAATTTTGTGCAGAAATTACCAGCTGTCGAAAACGCTCTTTCAGCATCTACGCTAGTGGGTGGAAATGTTAGCAATGCGCGATAAACTTTTTCCAAGCATTTACCTCTAAATCCCTCATCTTCAAATAAATCTATTTCTCTTCGGATTGTTTTGGATATAGTTGATTTCTGTATTGTATTTTGGTTTGTTGAAAATTTTTAGTTACCGCCAATTCTAATTTATTTATGAGTATATATATAATAAATCTGAATATCTTGAACTCAATACGAACTCAATACGAATCTGAATATCTTGAACTGAATACGCAAATACAATGTGAATAACAAACTCACCAATTTAAAAACTATCGAAATATTACACACTTTCTTCACAATTACAACCTTGTTTTTCACAGATGAGAATTTCTAGTTTTCAGATAAGAATTCACAGATAAGAATTCTTCCACAGTTAGGAATTCTAAATTTCTAGGTATTTAAACTTGGTATAAAAACGGTATTTAAACTTGTGAATACCGGTATTACAAAAATTGTACAAGTATCTCAAAATATCGGTATTGCAATCCCTAGCTATCACTATGTATGTTGATATAAAGCCATATAAAATTGATGCCCATACATTGCGCAACAGAATCTCATATTGCTTATTAATGAGGACCAATACATGATGATATTAATTGTTAAGATTAACAAGGGTTTTCTTTTTATAGATAGCCATGTATTTTTTTATTTCAAAATTTTCTTTTTACAAATAAAGTAAAGCAAAGTAAAATTATTATGAGAAAGTTATTTTTAAAATTTCGTTTCTAATTTCATTTAAAATTTACAAATGATTCCACATTCAAATTATTGTAGTATTGAAAAGAAAACAGTATTTATTTGATTTATGAGATATACATAAAGAGTATTAAAATATTATATTGAATGTATACAATAAAATAACTGACAGAATTTAAAACTAGGGCTTTTTGACAATTGTATCAGTTTTAATGGCAATATTAGTAAAATTTAATTTTAAAATTGATTCGAAACTTCGTTGAATAGAACATTATATCTAGAAAAAATTCCAAATTTATATCATCAATACAAGTGAAAACGCATCATTTACAAGATACACCACTAACATAATACTTATCAATCACATGTTCAGTAAGCAAAGAGCACGATGAATGCGTAGATGTAATCAATAGACGGCATTGCGTGCTTCTATCTTTTTCAAAAAAAAGATCGTATATCTGATGCGAGATGATGACAGCAAATTCTCACTCAGGCATGAATTCGAAAGATTTCGAACTCTATCGTGTGGATGACGTATTACTGTGCCCAAAAAGAAAGACCAATTCTGTTTTTTTCTCAAAAACTCTTTATTCATTCTTCCAAATATATTTAATCACCTTCAAAGTAATCCCCTCCGGACACAATGCACTTATGCCAACTTTTTTTTCCAATCCTTAATGCATGCTAAAAAGTCATTGGCAGGGATGGCCTTCAAAGCACAAAAAGATTCACGTTGAATCTTTTCAATCGACTCAAAACGGTGTCTCCGGAGCGGTCTTCTGAGTTTAGGGAATAGCCAGAAGTCGCACGGTGTGAATGCGGGGCTGTGGAAAGATATGGGTTTCAGTTTTGGCGAAACGGTCAAAGAATCAATGCAGTGTGAGCTTGCACATTCAGTGTTTTCGGTGCCGATCGAGATTTGACGCGTTTGAGGCCCAAACGGGAATTGACCGATCCTTTTGAAATTCCAACATCGTCAGCAAAGTCTCTAATTGTAAATCGAAGGTTTGCAAGCACCAAATCTTTAATTTTTAGGACATGAGCTTCGTCGGTTGAGGTTGATGGTCGACCAGAGGACTCTTCGTCATCAGCGCGTTCTCTGACTTCTTTATACTGTTTATACTACTTGTAAACATTTCTTTCCGATATAGGAATGCTCACCGAATGCCTTCTGCAACATTCTGTATGTTTCTGAAAACAAAATTGAATGCAAGTTCTTTGCTCAATGAATTCAGACATTTCAAAAATCGCCGGAATCAGTTTTAGCGTTTCACAAAGCCAAGCGTAACTCAAACACCGATGAATATATTGACGTCAAATTTCACTCAGAGGTCAAGGACAGTGCCAGCAACCTAAAAAAAAGAAAAAAATGGAAATTCCATGAGCCCCGGGAATTTTAAATTGAAAATTACTCTTACTTTTTGGACATAGTAGTATATGTGCATACTAATTTTCATGGATATCGTTTGAACGGTACAAAAAGATGAAATGTTGCTGCATCATCTGGTGGCAAGTAATAATAAAGTGGATAGCGTGAAACTATTTTCCATACTCGAATACATGTTATTACCCATTTTCATAGCGATCGGGTGAACGGTATGGAACTACTGCAGGATATATACATGTTATGGATATACTGCAGCACCATATGGTGGCGACTTACAACAAAGGGGATAGCATAAAAACATTCTCCATGTTTTGTCAAACGCACACAAAAAAATTTCATCAAAATCGGTCAGGCCGCTTAGGAAGAGTTCAGTGACAAATACATGTACAGGATATATATATATATATATATATATAATATCGATTACACATGGCTTGTTGTGTTATGAAAATCATCTAAGGACCCAATGAAATACTTAAAAAATGTCATCCAAATGGGTCTAGCCGTTTAGGAGGAGTTCAGTGGCAAACACATGTACAGAAGAATTACATATGTAAAGATATGTACAATAAACTAATTGACATAATTTAAAATTGGGGCTTATTGACAATTGTATAAGTCTGAAGGGCAATATTAGTAAAATTGAATATTAAAATTGATCAAAAACTCCATTGAATAACTCGAGTATTATTTATAGCAAATATTCCAAACATAAATCATGAATACAAGTGAAAACGTATCATTTAAAAGATATAGCACTAACATAACACTCATCCATCACATGTTCAGTAAGCAAAGCGCACGATAAATGCCTAGATGTAATCGATACACGCCATTGCGTGCTTCTATTTTTCAAAAAAAAGAATCGTATATCTGATGCGAGATGATGGCAGCAAGTTCTCACTCGGGCATGAATTCGGAAGTTTTCGAACTCTATCGTGTGGATGACGTATTCATAAATTTCTCATTAGTCGGAAGATGCAAGGAAGACGCGAATATTCCGACATGGGAATATCGCCTTCGTTTACATCAAAAAGAAGATTGGAAATTTTTAGCATTCTGGTTGCTATAGAAACGCAGTGAATTTAAAAAGTACTGTGAGTCTATTTATTTTGGTGTTTGTGCGATACTGTGACCCCTTAAGGTATAGGACTATAGGGCACTGCTTATAATCTGTGTGCTTCTTTATAAAATCGTTTGGAATTCTAGTCTTTGGTTATTTTTTTTAATTTCTTTCACGTTTATTTATATATTCGTTTGGAATTCAATAATCTTTTAATTTTTTTTAAATTACTTTCACGTGTTTCTTTATAAAATCGTTTGAAATTCGACAATCTTTTGTTATTATTATTTTTTTTTTAATTTCTTTCACGTGTTTCTTTATCAAATCGTTTGGAATTCTATAGTCTTCCAATTTTTATTTTTAAAATTACTTTCACGTGTTTCTTTATAAAATCGTTTGGAATTCTACAGTCTTTTGTTGTTTATTTTTTTTTTTTTAAATTTCTTTCACGTGTTTATTTATATAATCGTTTGGAATTCTATAGTCTTTAAATTTATATTTTTAAAATTCTTTCACGTGTTTCTTTATAAAATCGTTTGGAATTCCATAGTCTTTTTTATTTTTTATTTTTTAAAAATCACTTTCACGTGTTTATTTATATAATCGTTTGCAATTCTATAGTCTTCCGATTTTTTATTTTTAAAATTACTTTCACGTGTTTCTTTATAAAAAATCGTTTGAAATTCTATAGTTTTTTAATTTTTATTTTTTAAAATCACTTTCACGTGTTTCTTTATAAAATCGTTTGGAATTCTATAGTTTTTTTAATTTTTTATTTTTAAAATCACTTTCACGTATTTCTTTATAAAATCGTTTGAAATTCTGCAGTCTTTTGTTATTTATTTTTTTAATTTCTTTCATTTATTTCTTTATATATTGTTTGGAATTCGACAGTCTTGTTACGATAATATCGCCTAAGTATTATTTCCTAGGGTTTTTCTTTTGTTTCAAACTTACACTTGTGTGTGCTATTATAGGCAAACTAGCTATCATCATATATTTATCCATGATATATGATAAAGCAGTAGTTATTATCACTAAAATCATTATAAATATTAGCCAATAATAATGTCTAGATATTATTCAATGACATCAGTATATATTATCATTACCCAGATATTATTACTAAATATAAGGATATTGTTAGTTATTATCATTATGATATTATCACTAAATGACATTGATAACGTAAATTATATTATCTAGATATTATCGCTAAATATTTGACAGTGATGTCGTTAATTACTGTCATTATGTAGATATCACTAACTATTAACCAACAATAATATCTAGATATTATTCATTGACATCAGTATATATTATCAATATCTGGATTTTAGCAGATGATAATACCTCTAAATATTATCATTATCTAGATTTTATTACTAAATGTTATCCAATGATATCCCTTAACATTATAATTTTTTTTTAGATATTATTATTAGCTGTTATTTAGATATTATCATAAATATTTATGAATTATATCATTAGTTATTATCATTATCTAGATATTATCACTAAGTATTTGTCAATGATATCGTTAGTTGTCATTATCTAGATATTATCGCAAAATATTTAACACTGATATCATTTATTATTATCTAGATATTATAAATAATTATTTAACTATGATATCGTTAGTTATTATCATTATCTGGATATTATTACTAAATATTTGACAATGATATCATTAGTTATTATCGTTATCTAGATATTATCACTAAATAATTGATAATAATATCGTAAGTTGTATCATTATCTAGATATTAATACTAAATATTTAACAATGATGTTATTAGTTATTGTCTTTATGTGGATATCTCTAAATATTTGGCAATGATATCAATAATTATTACCATTATTTAAATATTATCACTAAATAATCCATGATATCGTAAGTTATATCATTATCTAGATATTATCAATAAATATTTAAAAAATGATATCATTAGTTATTGTTATCTAGATATTATCACTAAATAAGGAACAATAATATCGTTAGTTATTGCCATTATGTAGTATCATCATATTAATATCAATATTTGCCATAGCAATCAGTGAACGTATGAACTCTACTTTGGTGCAATCTAGTATATACAAGTGAACAGAGTCAATGAGCCGAGCGCGTTGATCTTAAATGATACATTTTTATGTTTGTTTATTAGTCATATGTGTAGAATTTCTCCTTATTTTCGATTCAGTGTTTTAGTGTTCACTGTTTTTAGAATAGTGTAATTCTAATTTTGCTAACAATTTGAATGTAGGCCCCTCTTGATCTTGATACCCCAAGCAGAAGCTTAGTTAACCTATAGGAAAATCCGGCCCTGACCAGATGTCTCCCTAGTTTTGAAACGATCATTCTGAAAGGTACATCATACAGGGTTGCCAATGCTTTGGTTCTTCACCCAAAATATTGAATTTTTAAGTGGTTTTTATTACGAAACATTATAAAAAAGTCTTGGGACTAGAGCCAGAGCGCTAATCACTCAGCAACCAGCCCCTAATAAATGAACGACCCTTCGAAAATTATTCACTGATGTGAAAATTCATTTCAGTGCTTCATATGCCTGATTGATTCATTAATCCATTCAATGATTTCACATTCATTCATTCATTCATGATTTCAAAAAAAAATAATAATAATTTCCTTCCAACGCAGGAGAAAGTCCCCACGAAGCATGGTGACTGCTTTACAAAGAGACCATTTGTTGGGGAAAGTCATTGTTGATACCTGATGCGAACACAAGTTTGAAAGAACCCCCCTCTTGGGGTAGAGAGGATCCTTTTTTCTTTTGTCCTCCAATTCAATGATGCTTTCCAATGCATTAATTTACAATGCTCATCTACATTGGTGTAAACAGGGTTACTGTCCTCTCAATACGGTATAAAATGACCCTTGTATGAACCCACAAAACTGGTTGATTACTTCACAAAGAGACTTATTAGACAGGAAGGTCGTCGTTGATACCAGATGCCCCCAAGTTTTGAAACGAACATACGTACTATCTCATACAGGGTTGCCAATGCTTTGGTTCTTTCCCCAAGATCTTTAATTTATATATGGTTTTTACTGCGGAAACATTTAAAAAAAAAAAAAATTTAAGGATTCAAGTCTCACAGATCTCCCATATAATAGCTATTATTATGTGTGGCTTTATTATAATTTTACTGAAAGTAAAATATATATGTGTGTGTGTTGTGACTAATCCTCAGATTCCTGCAGGTCAGGACTGACATCCATGAGTAATCTATTTATGGATGAAGGGAAAGGGGACAGCTTCTGTTGTGATGGATTGGTTTGGTTTGTCGCTCTATGGTCATTTGTGCATAATTTAGGCTAATTAGACCGGAATCTACAGATTAACGTGGATTCCGAACCACTTACAAACATCCATGCCACAGGCCAGGATTCGAAACTGAAACTTGTGGTGCCAAAGGTTAGAACGCAAGCCAATTGGCCATCAGGCCTCTGGATTTGGAGGTTGTGTTTGTCACTCTGAAGGTCATTTTTTTTGCACACTATAGGCTAATTAGACCGGGATCTACAGATTAATGTGGATTCCGAACCACTTACAAACATCCATTCCACAGGCCAGGATTCGAAACTGAAGCTTGTGGTACCAAAGGGTTAGAGCGCAAGCCTTGGCCATCAGGCCTCTGGATTTGGAGGTTGTGTTTGTCACTCTGAAGGTCATTTTTGCACACTATAGGCTAATTAGACCGGGATCTACAGATTAATGTGGATTCCGAACCACTACAAACATCCATTCCACAGGCCAGGATTCGAAACTGAAGCTTTGTGGTACCAAAGGTTAGAGCGCAAGCCTTGGCCATCAGGCCTCTGGATTTCGAGGTTGTGTTTGTCACTCTGAATGTCATTTTTTGCACACTATAGGCTAATTAGACCGGGATCTACAGATTAATGTGGATTCCGAACCACTTACAAACATCTATGGTACAGAGCACCAGAGCGCTAGACACTCGGCCATTCAGGCCCAGAAGTATATAGCGTGACTAAACGTTCTCTGAATTTTGTTACGTTTCCTATAATGTTCTGTTTGATTTTCGCTTTAAACAAAAATATTAATACGGCAAAAACCTACTTCGACCTCCTACATATGTTTCAGCTTTCACTAATTTACTTTTGCTGTTTTGTGTTGTCTTAAATCGAGCTGATAAATTATACACTATCCGTAATTGGTAATTACATTTTTAATTCAAAACGAGAATGCAAGATACACCATGCAGAAACGTAAATGATATGCTCAGTGTTTCAAAGTGGTACTAAATAGAAAATGGTATTTACTAAAACAGAATTTACAGATTGGCTAGAATATGATGAAAACGATGGAGTGTTGTAAATCCATACGTTAGAGCAGGGGTCTCCAAACTACGGCCCGCAAATCCGCCCGCCGGAAGATTCTATCCGGCCCGCGATAGAATGTTAATTTGCCGGTCTGAGGCAAATTAAAAAGAAATATATATTTATACATTATATGTCCATCTCCTTTTCTACTTTGATTAAATATTATTTTTTTCTTCCTTTTTTTCAAATGACTGATGATCTTTTTACTTTCTCAATTTTTTGTTCTACAAAACCTAAATCGATGGAAATAGCAAAGTAAAGCACAGACAGCTTTCAATCGGAAAGGATTTGCAAGTTGAATTAATTGAGTTACATTCTAACAATCATCTCAAGCAGTTGTTTCTAAATGTGCCAAAGTTAGAGTTTTACAAATCAATATCGATAGTAGGTTTCCCAAATTCAATATCTCACGGCCAGAAAATCAGTGCTGTGTTTGCTTCATCTGATATATGTGAACTAGTTTTTCAACTATGAATCTTGGAAAGAATTATTTCAGAAGTAGACTGACAGATGAGCATTTGTGATTCCTTATAGGGAGGTTCTCACTTCGAACCTCACGATAAGGAACTTTTTAAAAATGAAATATCGATATCATTCTGCTCATTAACATATTTAAATTGTTATACTTATATATTGTTTTTAAAATTTTATTGTAAAAAAATAAAATAAAAACACTGTGTAATAAATAATGTAAAAAATTTTTCTTGGCCCGCCAATCTTTTTTTTTTTTTTTTTCAATTTTTGGCCCGCGACCGAAATAATTTTGAGACCCCTGCCCCGGGGAGGGGGGCACTATTAGTTCCATCTTTTGCGATCAGTAGTAGAAGCAGGGGATATCATCAGGTGTTATTTTAAGAGGACAGCGAATCTTCGAAATGGAAAACACTTATTATTTTCGATTTTCGTGTTTTTTAAGGAAGGCATATGATTTTATTATAGAGTTCCTATTTATTTTATTATGATTACTAGAAAATTTCCACTAACAAAGGAATTTCCACAATCAAATCATTATAAAGTAAATATTTAACAACGCTGTCGTTAGTTATTGTCATTACTTATCTAGATATTATAACTAAATATTTAACAATGATATCGTAAATTATATCGCTATCTAGATATTATTACGAAATAATGAACAATGATATCGATAGTTATTTGCCCTTATGTAGTATCACTAAATACGTAGCAATGATATCATAATTTATTATCATTATCAACATATTATCATTTAATAATTCACAATGTTATATTTAGGTATTATTATCGTTATCTTGATATCATCATTAAATGATGGACAGTGATATCGTTAGTTATACCGTTATCTAGATATTATTACTAAATAATTAACAATGATATCGTAAGTTATATTATTATCTATATATTACTACTAAATATTTGACAACGATATCATTAGTTGTGTATGTAGGTATCACTAAGTATTTATGAATGATATTCTTAATTATTATAATTTTCAAAACATTATCATTTAATAATTGACAATGATATATTTACATGTACTATCGTTACTAGATATTATCGTTAGAAAATGAATTTCACTAGACATTATCTTAGCGTCATTACATCTACCATTAAATAAAAAAGCTGCAACATTTTTTCAGGTGCCTCTACAAATACAAACATAATGCTTGTTATGGATACATTTCGTAAAGTAAGCACCCTTGCACTTGCGTGTCGGAAAACTCCTTGGAAATTCTTCCCCCAATCAATTCTTTTTCCCACTCGTCCCTAACAGAGAAATATTACACACAAAACAACTTGTGGGAGGTTTAGGGGAAGGAGGGGTGGGGTGGGGGGATACTGAAATAATATGGAACACAAAACGGTAGGATTAGGAGTTGAATCGCGTGTCTATCTTTCATTTCTCGTTCTCCTTCCATCCCCCTGGGGGGGGCATGTAGGAAAAATTGCGGAAAGTGATTCATGGCACTAGCAGTTCCATCTTTTGCGTCACTAGTAGAAGCAGGGTTATCATCAGGTGTTATTTTAAGAGGACAGCGAACCTTTGGAAATGGAAAAACACTTATTATTTTTTTTCGATTTTCTTGTTTTTAAGGGAAGATATAAAAAAAAAAAAAAAAATAAAAGTTTAAAAATAAAAAAAATTTATTGTTTTTATTACGGAAGATTTTTAAACCCAAATTAGAGTGAAATTGTAAATAAAAAATTTGAATTAGTGAATATTGGTTTTGATTTGACATGGTGATAAAAAAGTGTATTATCTTAGCTAACCGTTGTATTAAAATTATTAAAAAACATTTTATCTGCTTTCTATCAAGTTATATCCATATGCTTCCTTGGTCTTTTTAAGTCTGTGCATTTGTAAATTAAACCAGATAAAAACCATATAGAATCATGTGATCTTTTTTAGAGTTTTGGATATTTTATTAAGATTACTAGAAATTTCCACAATCAAATCATTAGAAAGTATATATTTAACAATGATATTTTTAGTTATTGTCATTACTTATCCAGATATTATGACTAAATATTTAACAATGATATCATTAGTTATTGTCATATCTAGATATTATCATTAAATGACAATGGCTTCGTAAGTTATATTATTTTTCTAGATATTATCATTAAATATTTGGCAATGATTCGTTATTATTATCATTATCATAATATTGTCATTTAATATTTGACAATAATATATTTTGTTATTGTTATTTAGAATATTATCGTTATCTAGGTATTATCTAAGATAACATCATTAGAAAATGATATCACTAGACATTATACTGGCGTCATTACATACACCATTAAAAAAAAAAAAAAGGCAGCAGAATTTTTTTCAGTACTTCTGCAGATACGAACATAATGCTTGTTACGGATACATTTCGTAAAGTAAGCACCCCTGAGACTCGAACTTGCGTGTAGAAAACTTCTTGGAAATTCTTCCCTAATCGATCCCTTTTTATATCTTCTTGTCGAACATAGAGAAATATCACAAGCAAATACAGCAAAAAACAATTTGTAGTTTTCGGGGAACAGGGGGTGGGAGGGGGACACTGAAATAATATAGAACACAAAAACGATAGGAGTGGTAGTGAATCGCGTGTCTGTCTTCCTTTTCTCGTTCTTTCTCCATCCCCCCGGTGTGTGTGTGTGTGGGGGGGGGGTTATGGGAAAATTGTGGGAAAGTGATTCATGGCACTAATAGTACCATCTTATGCGCCACATAGTAGAAGCAGGGGATATCATCAAGTGTTATTTTAAGAGGACAGCGAACCTTCGAAATGAAAAAACATTTTTTTTTTTCGATTTTCGTGTTTTTTTAAGGAAGAGATAAAGAATAAGAAGCTTAGGAATAAAAATGTAATTTATTATTGTCCTTATTGTTAAAGATTTTGTAAAAACAAATTATATTGAAATTGTAAATCAAATATTTAAATTAGTATTTAGTGAATAGTTTAACTTACATCGGCTATGAAGTAATTTCGCATTGGCATGATGATAAAAAATGCATTATTTTAACTAATTGTTGTATTAACATTACTGAAAAACGTTTTATCTGTTTTCTACCAAGTTATATCCATATGCTTCTTTGGTCGTTTTAAGTCTGTGCATTTGCAAAGTAAATCAAAGAAAAACCAGATAGAATCATATGATCTTATTATAGGGTTCCTGGTTATTTTATTATGATTGCTAGAAAATTTCCACTAATAAGGAATTTCACAATCAAAATAATCATTATAAAGTAAATATTTAACAATGATGTCGTTAACTATTGTCATTACTTTTTCTAGATATTATAACTAAATATTTATCAGTGATGTCATTAGTTTTTATCATTATCTCGGTATTATCACTAAACAATGGACAATTATATCGTAAATTACATCGTTATCTAGATATTACTACGGAAATATTTAACAATGACAATGCATCGTAAGTTATATTATTATCTAGATATTATCACTAAAAATTCAGCAATGATATTGTTAATTATTATCATTATCACGAATTATTATCATTATCACTAATTATTTGTCAATGATATCGTTAGTTATTATCAGTATCTAGATATTATCACTGTTTGACAATGATATCGTTCGTTATTATATCTAGATATTATCAATAAATAATTGACTATGATATCGTAATCTAGATATCATAACTAAATATTTAACGATTTTTATCATTAGTTGATATCATTATCTACATATTATCACTAAGTATATGTCAATGATATCGTTAGTTGTCATTATCTAGATCTTATCGCCAAATATTTAACACTGATATTGTTTATTATCATTATCTAGATATTATAAATAATTATTTAACTATGATATTGTTAGTTATTATCATTATCATTACTAAATAATGGACATTGATATCGGATATTATTACTAAATATTTGACAATGATATCATTAGTTATTATCGTTATCTAGATATTATCACTAAGTAATTGATAATAATATCGTAAGTTATATCATTATCTAGATATTAATACTAAATATTTTAGCAATGATATTATTAGTTATTGTCTTTATGTAGATATCTGTAAATATTTGGCAATGATATCGTTAATTATTATCATTATTTAAATATTATCACTTAATATTTGACAATGATATATTTAAGCATCATCGTTATCTAGATATTATCATTAGAAAATGAATATCACTAGACATTATCTTGGGATCATTAACCCACCATTAAAAAAAAAATAACTACAACATTTTTTTCAGGTTCTTCTACAAATACAAACATATTGCTTGTTAAGGAGACATTTCGTAAAGTAAGCGCCACTGGGACCTGCACTTGCGTGTCGGAAAACTTCTTGGAAATTCTTCCCCCAATCGATTCTTTTTTTTCCCCCCCTCGTCCCCAACAGAGAAATATTACACACAAAAATGGTAGTAAAAACAACTTGTGGGAGGTTTCGGGGGAAGGGGGTGGGATAGTGAAATAATATAGAACACAAAAACGGTAGGGGTGGGAGTGAATCGCGTGTCTATCTTCAATTTCTCATTCTTTTTCCTCCTACCCCCTGAAGGGGGCCGGAATTGCGGGAAAGTGATTCATGGACACTAGTAGTTCTTCCATCTTTTACGTCACTAGTAGAAGCAGGGGATATCATCAGGTGTTATTTTAAGAGGACAGCGAACCCTCAAAATGGAAAAACACTTATTTTTTTCCGATTTTTTCGTGTTGTTTTAAGGAAGACATAAAACAAGGAAAAAAAAAAAAAAAAAAAAAGCTTAGAAATAAAAATGAAATTTATTATTGTGTTTATTGTTAAGAATTTTTTAAACCGAAGTTATAGTGAAATTGTAATTAGCAATTTATTGATTGCATTATGGTAAAAGTGCATTAAAGTCTGAGCATTTGCAAAGTAAACCATGTAAAAACCAGATAGAATCATATTATAGAGTTCTTGGTTATTTTATTATAATTGCTAGAAAATTTCACCTAATAAGGATTAAAAAATCAAATCATGATTGAAAAAATAGATTAAAAAATCGAATCATGAAATCTATCATTATAAAAATTTTTATTAGAAGGTATGGTAAAATCGCAGAACAGGGGCCGTTGGGATTTGGCGTAAATAATTCTTTTTCGCCAAAAGTCCACCAAGTAACAGATTGCAACTGTAAGTGAAGTTAATTGCAATTACGTGAACCAGGTTATCACATTTGGCGAATTATTACTTAGTTGGCGCCACAAAAAAATGCAAATCTCAAATGCCTCTATTTTTGTGTTTGGCCGAATTTATTTAAGGAAAGAACAATTTTAATTAATTTGAAATAATTGATATTTAATGGCGACACTTTAAATTATTTTTAAATGCAAAACATATTTTTTTTTTTTTTTTTTTGGTAAAATCACAGTTTAAG